>CM076583.1:658519004-658579322 GCA_034641835.2 Pinus albicaulis | reverse complement strand
TTGTACTCATGCTTCCTTGGTCCCCCATTGGGGCCTTTACTGTGTGGCAGCACTATCATGTCGCCCTTGTTTAGAGCATCCGAGTTGAGTCATCATTGCATTCATGGAGTCTATCCCGCGGCCTTTTACACCCTATTATAGCCCTCCATTCTTTTTGCTTGGTTCCTCTCTTGTGTCGCATATCATGACCTTCAGCCCCACTGTCCCCTATCCTTTCGATATTGTGCCAGTCGCTGCCATGTCATTCATGCCCTTTATGCTCTAGCAAGGGAAGTCGTCCATTTGCCACTCCATCCTTCCCATTTCCACCATCATCATTAGTGTCAGTCTGTCCGTCGCTCTATTGTTCTTCTCTCGTGCCTTAGTTGAGGATCTCTCATTGCCTCACCTACGGCGGACCTCCTTCTGTCGACATCGGCACATTTATTCCAGAAGCAAGGTCTAGAGGGCGGTGTACCTTGGTTCCAGCTTCCACTTTTGTTCGGTGCCTCGGATCAGGCAGGGGGATTTCTCACTTCCCTTTGACTTGGTTGCTTCTCCAGCTCCTTTCAGCATGATCGAGATTCGTATCCTGGACAGTCCAGTGACCCAGCAGCAGCTCTTGATGATTCCCGGGCGTGTGTGAGATGTCTCAGCCCTCATGAGGGGGTGGCCCTGCAGGTAGCCCCCCACATGCCCGGATGCCCTCTTCATTGCAGCCTTTGATGTCGCTCCAGATTTTGATGATGTTGGCCTTAGCCACTTGCAGCACCTCTATGATTTGCATGTATCAGTCAGATTTTGTGAGCCCTTCCCCATTTACAAGGGGAATTTGGGTTGTATTTATCTCATGTACTCAGATATTATTGTACTAGTCCTGGCTATTATCCCAGGCACAGCATGTATGTGAGACTCTTCATTGTATTTTTATCTGGCCCTTGATTATGCCAGCTGTACTCTATGGTTCGGTCCCTTGTTTACTGGACACACTATTATTTTGTACTTTGTCACGACGGGCATAGGTATGCCTCCCCCGCCGCCTTCAGCACAGGTACCCTCTCATAACAGAGACTTGTTGCACCTGCGAGTCTCGTCTCCTCAGGGTCTAGTCCTTCAGCACACTATCTACCTCACACTTCTCTCTCTGACATCCCCTTTTTTTGTCTGGTGATTGTATTCTTACAACGTACTTCGGTCATACGATTTGCTCCTGACACTCGCACGCTGGGGGGCAATCTGTTACACCATTTTTTGGTCATCTAACCTTTCATCATTAGATGGACCCAAGTACACCATGTAAGACCAGTTTTACCCCAAGTAAAACTGCTTCCACTATGTTAATTAGGAGACCCCAAAAGGAATAATTAATTAAACCATAATTTAATTATTATTCCCAGTCATGTTTAACCCAAAAACAAAGAAATTAATGAGATAAACCCATAGTTATCTTGTTATTTTCTAGGAATAATTATTTAAATAATATTCCTTGTTAAATATGACCAAATCAACCACCATTAATCAAATAAATCATTATTTATTTGATTATATCCCAACCACTTCCTTAAAAAGATAAATAAATCATTTATTTATTTTTCACTAATCAAGGGATTTGACCCAAGTCAAACACCCTTTCCCTCCAACAAATAATAATAAAATATTCCATAGAGGTGGATCTAGATGTGATTAACATTATTTTAATCATGCACCAAGATCTAGAAGGACCCAATATTTTGTTATAAATAGGAGGGATTTCCCCATCATTCTTCACCTTTTGTTGCATACTAGATCACTCTGGATCTATACACTCGGTCTCATTTTCTGCCATTGTTGCTCCCATTGAGCTCTACCTTCTACATTGGGTTTTCTACATCTACAAGAGAAAGAAAGCTTAGATCTGAAGTGCTGAGGACTACAAAGAACCCATCCCATTGAGGAGATCTGGATACACCTTCTTGTTTCCTCCCAGGTGCCCTGTAATATAAAAATTCATTGAAAAATCGTGTTCTTGTCTTGTCTGTTGGATGCATGGAGCAAACTCTTTACTTTACTGCTTAATATCTTTCCATTTATAGATCTGTTTGTTGCAGCACTTTAACTACTAATTGCAGATCTGAAGATGTTTTGCAGCCTCTATTGTTGTTAGGGCTATTAGTTATGCGTAGCTAAAGTGGTTCTTTTTCGTACACTTCGACGAAGAATTCATACTAACACACATTTTCATCAAAAAATTTATTTGTCAATTTGGACTCTTTAGATATGTGTACCAATTATGTTCATATAACACAAAAAATAGATGATTCAATACAAATGTCACATAGAAGTCATATTTATCTCATGGGCCTTAAAATTAAATTATATATCTAGCATAATACATTAAGCTATAGGAGAGAAATCAAAGAAGCATTTGAATGTAAATTAAACATGTGTAATAATTATGTCCTCATTTAATATGTACAATATGTTTGGTTGAATCCACAAGAAAAACAAGACTCCCAACCGTGAGAAGAGGAAATTACATCCTATTTTTCCCCCCTAGCACAATTACCAGTACAGTTAGAATTTAACAGCCCCAAACTGGATTTTAGTCTCAGGTGCTGGAACCTCTACAAAGGTTCGACCCAGAAACATAGTTTTTCCTTAGGTTTCTCCACTGGTTCTATGTCTGACTTGGATAACCTACAACAAAATCCTTCTTTTCATTTTTTATATCCCCTCTTGGATAACCATAATATCTTGAAATGGAGCTAGCCAACTCAAATATAGTATTGCAAATCCCTGGCTAAGTTAGATGAGGATTACATATGGTCTTGAATGAGCATTTGGAATCTTTAGATATATATCTAAAGAGTCCAAAAGCTCATTCAAGACCATATGTAATACATAGCCTCCTCATCTAATATATAAAACTTTAATCCATGTGCTTAACCTTAACATTGACACGAATGGAATACAATTTTACTCACTGCTTTATGATAGAAAAATATGCAGATGAATATTGCCCACATATCCGAAGTCAAAAGGGATAGATTAAAAAGGGATGATCCGGTCATCTATAAAAGATAAATTAAAGAAGCATGACATATTAAAGTAATGTAAATTAGATATGCGTACCAATTATGTTCATATAACACAACAAATATATGATTCAATACAAATGTCACATAGAAGTCATATTTATCTCATGGGCCTTCAACTTAAATTATATATATAGCATAATACATTAAGCTATAGGAGATAAATCAAAGAAGCATTTGAATGTAAATTAAAAATGTGTAATAATTATGTCCTCATTTAATATGTACAATATGTTTGGTTGAATCCACATGAAAGACAAGACTCCCAACCGTGAGAAGATGAAATTACATCATATTTCTCCCCTCTAGCACAATTACCAGTACAGTTAGAATTTAACAGCCCCAAACTGGATTTTACTCTCAGGTACTGGAACCTCTACAAAGGTTGGACCTGGAAACATAGGTTTTCCTTAGGCTTCTCCACTGGTTCTATGTCCGACTTGGATAACCTACAACAACATCCTTCTTTTCATTTTTTATATCCCCTCTTGGATAACCATAATATCTTGAAATGGAGCTAGCCAACTCAAATATAGTATTGCAAATCCTTGGCTAAGTTAGATGAGGATTACATATGGTCTTGAATGAGCATTTGGACTCTTTAGATATATATCTAAAGAGTCCAAAAGCTCATTCAAGACCATATGTAATACATAGCCTCCTCATCTAATATATAAAACTTTAATCCATGTGCTTAACCTTAACATTGACACAAATGGAATACAATTTTACTCACTACTTTATGATAGAAAAATATGCGGATGAATATTGCCCACATATCCGAAGTCAAAAGGGATAGATTAAAAAGGGATGCTCCGGTCATCTATAAAAGATAAATTAAAGAAGCATGACATATTAAAGCAATTTAAATTAGATATGCATACCAATTATGTTCATATAACACAACAAATAGATGATTCAATACAAATGTCACATACAAGTAATATTTATCTCATGGGCCTTCAACTTAAATTATATATCTAGCATAATACATTAAGCTATAGGAGATAAATCAAAGAAGAATTTGAATGTAAATTAAAAATGTGTAATAATTATGTCTTCATTTAATATGTACAATATGTTTTGTTGAATCCACATGAAAAACAAGACTCCCAACCGTGAGAAGAGGAAATTACATCCTATTTCTCCCCCCTAGCACAATTACCAGTATAGTTAGAATTTAACAGCCCCAAACTAGATTTTAGTCTCAGGTACTGGAACCTCTACAAAGGTTCGACCTAGAAACATAGGTTTTCCTTAGGTTTCTCCACTGGTTCTATGTCCGACTTGGATAACCTACAACAACATCCTTCTTTTCATTTTTTATATCCCCTCTTGGATAACCATAATATTTTGAAATGGAGCTAGCCAACTCAAATATAGTATTGCAAATCCCTGGCTAAGTTAGATGAGGATTACATATGGTCTTGAATGAGCATTTGGACTCTTTAGATATGCGCACCAATTATTTTCATATAACACAACAAATAGATGATTCAATACAAATGTCACATAGAAGTCATATTTATCTCATGGGCCTTCAACTTAAATTATATATCTAGCATTACATTAAGCTATAGGAGATAAATCAAAGAAGCATTTGAGATAAATCATACATTTTTCTCTCTAACTTCACACTCCTAGTTGTATTTTCAACTATGGAACAAAATACAATAACAAAAAATGAAACTCTTATTCCTCCTAGTGGCCAAGTATTTAACATAGCTTGATAGCCAATTAGGTGTAAGATTTGACTCTGTCAACCATTAACGAGGTTTGTGATTTTAGACCTTTTATAGAGTCTTGTTAAAATTCCACATGTAGCTAGCTTTCCATGCATGAGTAATGGCGCTAAAATGTCATTCTCTCGTACCATGACCTGGTCAACATGATAGGTCAACTTACTAAAGGCATAAATTTTGAATGAACTTCATTTGATGTTTTTCTTGCACCATTGGATATATGTCTTTAAGTGTAGAATAATGGCCAATATTTCGACACAAGGGATAATCGTTTGACCCACAGAAATGTCATTTAATACCTCAAAATGACTCCAAAAGGTTTTAGACCCCAATTCTCCACCCACCATTAAAATGACCCTACAAGTTGATTCTTTCAGTTTTTTCACTCTATAAGAATCAAAATATAATATGACAAATAAGTTTTTTCAGTTTTTTCAGTTGATCCATTTATGGTAAATAAATCAAATAGTTCTATCAATTCCACCTTGCAACTCTAAGAGACATGAATTAAATTTCATCTCAAGACAGGGCTTTGAGAGGACACTCTCAAAGCCAACCTTCGTTATGGCTTTGAAACACATGGTAAGTATCAAGACTTAGCAACTTTATTTGCATAATTTTTTCTAGCATGGACCTTAATGTCATAGCCTTCTTTTGCCTAAATGAATGCAAATTTCCTTTCCATTTGGCTCGTGACATTCATAATTCATGCTCATGGAACATGATTGTGTTGCAATTGTGATAACATTTGCTGTATGCAGAAGCTAATAAAAAATGATCGAAAATGACATTTTTGCTCTGTTTTTTTGAATATTTAAGGAAAATTACACTAAGTAGCTTCCAACCTCATATTACCATCATGTCAAACTCATCTTAGGATATTGTCCAAGTAAGAGCCACTTAAGCAAGCAATCTAGTATACATGACTCCAATTTCAATTAGCAGCAATGACAGTTCTAAGTATGGTGCAAAAATTGCTCTAGATCCTCAATGGGGCATGTTTGATGACAATAATTTGGGGAGTGAGAGAGGGAGATGGTAGGAGAAAAAAATCAAGGAATCCTCGGGAAATTGAAAAATATATAACTAATATATGCTAGTAAGTGTTATTCACTAGCATGTATTTTGTAAATGCCTTTCAACCTAGTTCCCATTCAACTCCATCCACCAGGTTGTAGAGGATTCCAAGCCTAATTTGATAAAAAGTAAGTTGGGGATGATCACATTGACTTGCTTGATGACATGTCTATGAAGATTAACTACCTTGAACTATTTTTTTGCGTAGGGAAAGAGACACATTCCCATGTCCGAGCATGAAAACGTTCTTTGATATTGTTAATGCCTCTAGTGTTTACTTCTACAAGTTCTATAGGCAGAGTCTGTAAAGGGCCAGGTAGCCTCTGGATCTCATCTTTTATGAAAGGTGACATATCTAGTAAATGCCCCTACAGTCAATCTCTGGAATGGTTCTAAATAGAAGTTCTTCATTTTAATATCCGTAAAACACAACTACTTTAAGGTAAACTATGTACATGTGTCATTTCTTCCACAAACTAAAGTGTATAAGTAGGAAATTTTATACCAAGTGTGCTCCCACCATGTAAAGCGCAATTTGGTGAACTTATCATTTTTATAATATTTTTTTCGATTAAATTTAGTTTCACACATGATCAATTATTGCTTTGAAAGTTGTGTTCTACATAATTTGTGTACACTAAATTACAAATTGATTTTTTGAAATCTATTTTGTGAATGTCGACCAATAGATATATATCATGGAGGATGAAAGATGAAGATCAACCGAATCCCATATGGAGGTTCAGGGATCGGAGGATGTTCACGGTATTTAAATATAATCTTAAATCTCCATACATGTGTGTACATATGGAATTGATTTTTTTCTTAACTTTGTGAGTGAAATTAGTTGTTAATAAGTTTCATATTTTAATTTTTAGGAGGCAAGAGGAGAAGGGTTTCTACTCCATCCATGGAGCGTGGCCAAGGTTCAACCGGTCGAGGTATGAGTGGTAGCAGGTTGCGGGAAGGGGGTGATATTTATTCCCCCGAAGGCCAATCAACAACTGCTAGTTCTCAACAGGGTCACTCTGGGTCTGGTTCTCAACAACGTCATTCCGGGGTTGGTTCTCAGCAGGGTCATGTTGGAGATGATGTTAACCAACAACATCAAGGTTGACATCAATTTCAATATTTTTTCATTAAATTTGTACAACTTTTCTTACACGTGTTTTTTCTAATATACGAAATTTTATATATATTGATGCAGAGGCTGAAAATGTTCGAGCCAGTGGTCAAAATAGACGCAGGGAAGCGCGCTACATTCAAGAAGAAGGCTGTCAACCCAGCACAACTTATCTGTCTAAGATTACTGATATACCATGGGAAACAAACATGGCGGAATGCACCTTACAAAGGTGTCAAAGCCTTCATGCAAAATTGCAAAGAGATCTCGAGGCTTTGTCTCTACCTGCTGAGAGTAGACAAAGCCTCGAAATAGTTACACATTCATTGGGTGAAATGGTAATTGTGTACAGAAATTTGGGGCCAACGACAGATTCGTTTGTAGAACTGATGAGAAAGAGAAAAGAAACAGTGATAGGTCCCGATAAATGGCAGGCCATAAAACAAAGAGTTACAAGATCAGATGCCAAGTCAATGTTTAATTATAAGGAAGGGCCAAAAATAAAAATGTTGAAGGTGCAATATTTCAAGCACCCAGACAAAGCTGCTTATTTGTATGATCGACATCTTGCGGCCTTTGGAAGGCTTCCATGGAACGATGAGGTTCCTGTTTATTTTACACAAATGTTTTATGCAGAATTTTTTTTGGGTATGAAACCCGACTACAATGACCTTCCTTCAGAATTTTTTGGCCCGGGGAGAGGTCGATTATATCAACGTAAGGGCGCTAAGTGAGACGTGGAGTTGCCTCGCCCTGAGCTGCCATTGGTGAGTCGACCGTTTCGAGTCGAAACCCTGCGATCAGAGATGGATGCGACTTCTCAAATAAGTCATGAAGCAAGAGATGTTATGATCGACAATGTTCATAGCGGATTGAGTGAAGTCGATCTTTGTTTAAATCGACAAAGAGCACGTGAAAATGCACGTGCCAATTTTGTTTATCGTACAGATGAGGAGATTTACAACATGAATGTTGAAGATCTCTGAACATATGCAATAAATTGTCACAATGGTCTGCAAGACCTAATTTTTCATGAGGAAGAGGGCACCAAAACAGTATGTGTGAGTGACCTTAGGGTTTGAAATTATTTTTACATATACATGTGTAAAATTTGTAATAAATACATGTGTATGTACATGTATACATTTATTTGTATGTGTACATTAATCTAACAAAAATGTATGATTATATGTTAAAACACCATTTGCAGTTCTCAGGCATGATGCGTGATGAAAATGTTAATATTACGTTCGGGACCTCAGGCTCAAACGATGCAGATGGGTCTGACCATCATGATATGTTGGCACATGTATGTTAGTGTTTTTTAAGTGACTCTAAAATAAATAATTGTTGCCACACATGTACATGTATGTATATATAATTTGATAAAATGTTTTAACAGGTACCGATTCCGTCTGATGTTTTTGGGATGGTGGTACCTTCTTCTTCCTTAGGAGATATACCTTCTACTTCATTGGGAGATGTGCCACAAGTATGGAAAATTTTTCACAAGTTCAAAATTTATGTTTAAAAGTTATATATATATATATATATATATATATATATATTCTACCTCAAAAAGTTCCATTAAAAATTGAGATATATAGAGAGAGATCTATATTTTGAGTTATTTAAAAAATTTTGAATTTAGGTTCCTATAGAAGATTTTTTAATCCGGGGACTCTAGCGACGGAGATAGGAACATCCACAGCATTTGAACAAGTTGTCTTTAGTTCCTTTTTTTAATATTATTGAAAATAAGTTTATATATGTACACGTGCATTTTCATTTGAAAGTTTTTAATTTATATATATGTATATATATATATATATATTTATATTTAACTGTACATGTATATTGTACAGTTTACCACTGCAGATGTTTCTATGGCAGAACCTGTTCATCAAATGGAGAGGGAACCTTACGAGGTATTGCATGATTTTTTTGTTATATTTTGTTTTTTACATGAAGTTCTAGATATATGTATTCTCATTCATTTTTAAAACTTCAAATTTTAATGTTCAAGTACATGTGCATTGTGTATGTAGGTTTCCTATTCACAGGATAGGGCGCAGACTGAGACCCAGACGCTAGATCCTCCATTTGATGGACATGATTTACAGTAGATTTGATTTCAAAATTTAGATGGTTTTAAAATTTTTTAAACTTGATACAGTTTGATACTCAAGTGAGATTTACAATTTTTGGACATATTTTATTACAATGTTATTATATAATTTGTTTTATTTAATTTTTGGATGGTTTTAGTAATTTTGGCATGTGAATGTGAAGTAATGTTGTCATCTGAATTACATTTGACATGTGATATTTAATGTTAAATGTTTTTTTTGGATAGTTGAATTATAATTGGCATGCCATCTGAAGTTTTTAAAACTACATGAATGATAGAATGTGAACCTACATTTGCACATGTGGTAAATTGAAATGTTACTTGTAACAAGACAATACCCATTGATTTCATTACAGTATATGTTGATTTATTATTTGATATAATTGCATGTATGATGGTACATTACTTGTAAAGTAATTGGATTAATAATGTTCATTGATTTCAGTGTAAGCGCAAAAAATTATTGACAATGTAGAATGATTTTTGTGTTATAATAATTAAACCTAATAATATTGGAGAGCAAGAGAGACTTGAGGTATGGTGTTTACTACAAGAGTTCGAGCTAAATATTTAAATGGTTTACCTATGTGCTGATTTCTGATTTGATATAATTGCATGTATGATGGTACATTACTTGTAAAGTCATTGGATTAATAGTGTTCATTGATTTCAGTGTAAGCGCAAAAAATTATTGACAATGTAGAGCGATTTTTGTGTTATAATAATTAAACCTAATAATATTGGAGAGCAAGAGAGACTTGAGGTATGGTGTTTACTACAAGAGTTCGAGCTAAATATTTAAATGGTTTACCTATGTGTTGATTTCTGATTTGATATAATTTCATGTATGATGGTACATTACTTGTAAAGTCATTGGATTAATAGTGTTCATTGATTTCAGTGTAAGCGCAAAAAATTATTGACAATGTAGAATGATTTTGTGTTATAATAATTAAACCTAATAATATTGGAGAGCAAGAGAGACTTGAGGTATGGTGTTTACTACAAGAGTTCGAGCTAAATATTTAAATGGTTTACCTATGTGTTGATTTCTGATTTGATATAATTGCATGTATGATGGTACATTACTTGTAAAGTCATTGGATTAATAGTGTTAATTGATTTCAGTGTAAGCGCAAAAAATTATTGACAATGTAGAACGATTTTTGTGTTATAATAATTAAACCTAATAATATTGGAGAGCAAGAGAGACTTGAGGTATGGTGTTTACTACAAGAGTTCGAGCTAAATAAGTAAGGGAAAAGCAGCATAGGGAACAATTAGGAGTATATTTAGGGCATAGGGAACAATTAGGAGTAAATTTAGGAACATGTGATAGTTGGGTGAGATAAAATCATATATTTTAATAAAATAATGGGAATTTGTAGGAGAGACAAATAGTGGATATGACATGTATTTTGGTGAATAATCAAATTTATGGAATTAAAAAATTAATTATTTTTGTATGTGAAAACAAGATTCACACCTAATCCTCACCTAAAAGACTAAATTAAACACATTATTATTAAGGGGATGAGGAGCTTTCTAGGTTTTGAGCTCCCCATTGTTAGATGAGTGTCGTAATGGCATTCCATGTATTTTTGTGAGAAATTATGATATTGTGATATTATAATTACGAAATAGTGATCTTGAGTACATGCTGGATAATGTAGTAGATAGGAACTTTTTGATAAGGGGAGATAAGGGATGTGACCAAATTCCTATCAGTGAAAAAAAATTTCTTCACCTTCCTATAATTCCATTGTAGCTTTGGGGGCCAAAGGTAAGAAGAGTACCTTGGAATTTCTTGGGTGAAAAACCAAGTGGGTCACCAACTTTGGTCTAGTGCATTGGAATTCATTAAAGAATTGGTCATTGGAGCTGCTTCAAGCTAGGAGTGAGCATCGTCACCAACCTACATTGAATATTTACACTCCCTAGGGTGAATGATACTTTAAATTGATTGACAATCTAAGACTTTCGAATTTTTCCGAATGCCAAATGATCTTACAAAGCTAGTATTTATAATATCCTAGTAGGTCATTCGGTGACAACTTTTACCGGAAACTTGAAACAAAGAGAATCTATCCTTGGCTAGGACATCATGTAAGATGCCTGTCATAAACAATAAAATTGTACTTAAAAGCTGAGATTCGGGCAAGTAGGGACAACCACTTGTTATCTCGTCCCTTGGAGGCTAGGCCATATGGGGACCGAATCTGACCTTACAAAATAAAGTGAAATAATTTGTACCATACGGTCGGAAAACATATACAAGAACAATTAATTTCATTCTAGAATATATATATATATATATATCCAATACATATAACATTTTTCATCTATGTACATGTATGGAAAAACTACTTTGAGTTGATACTAGAGCACGTGCTTGTACCCAAACAATTTGTAACATGTGCAAACCACAAATAACATAAGCAGCTCAATTTTTAGTTGAGTACTGGAAGTTCTAAAACATATTTAATCCAAAGATAATAAATTGTTGGACACTTCACTCAAAAAATTTCTAATGGAATTCCATCTTCAATAATCCGTTCATGATCGGATTTTGACATTTTCCATTTCTTAATTTTCGATTTTTTCTTTGATTGAACTTCTATCAACTTTATACGTGCTGCACACACCAAGTGACTATATTGACAACTTATGGAATCAGGTTCATAGTCTTCAAAGTAAACAAAGTCTCCACTTTGATGAGTTTGTCTGAAAAAATAACCTTTCAGTATAATAGACCCTCTGTCATACTGAAATCCATTTTCATTATAGTCTTGTAATAATTTCATTTTTCGTTCAGTGCAACGCATCAAATAATACTTCACATTTTTGTCGTTGTCAATAGGTGCAATTACAGCAAAAACTTCTCCTGCAC
Organism: Pinus albicaulis; assembly: GCA_034641835.2. Classification (NCBI taxonomy): domain Eukaryota; kingdom Viridiplantae; phylum Streptophyta; class Pinopsida; order Pinales; family Pinaceae; genus Pinus; species Pinus albicaulis. Next base: position 658,567,306 of record CM076583.1, on the reverse strand, counting down.
AATAAAATAAAATTTTAACATTTAATTATGCATATTTAAATTTATTTCTAGATCTTTAAATCATTAGAAAGTAATTCAAATGTTACCTTCTCTAACAAGATCAGAAACTCGATCACCATCGGATGATATTGTAGTTTCCTCTGATTGCATTTCTTCAAACATTGCAACATACATTTTGCCCTTTGTATTTAGCTTTGTATGTTTCCAATCGTTCACGTACATTTTGTTTTCACAAACGTCATTGGATTTTGTGTTGTCTATGCAAACATCACAAAAACAAGAATATTTTCTTTTATCCAATGCAAACACATTTGTGGACAACTTTGTTTGAATTGAATGCAATTTTCGAGTCCCTTTTATTCTTTCAGCGTCATTTCCAATTGATCTATCTACGTCTCCGATTCCAATATGCCAGAAAAACCTTTATATGAAAAATTAGAAAAATAATTTGTAAATATGATATCAAAATACAATTAAAAATAATCATTGCATGATAAATGTACAATGTTTAAAATTAGATTTCCAATATAAATTAAATTTAATGTACCTTTGCACTTCTCTTGATGGGTTAATTTCATGGCTTAGAGCAGTGATGCACCATTGAACAACTTCTTCAGCGTTCACAAGTCGACGTGCAGAGTGGTTCATTTGATATCTTTGAAGTACTCGTTTTATGCATGCTCCTGCACCGTCATGTTCTCCTTTTCCATGGCCAGTCTCGAAGAAATTCCAACAATGTTTAATGCAGGTTTTCTTATGAAGACAACACAACCAAAAGAATGATCGTGCAGATTTGAATTGACACGCGCATCCTTCTGACCATATCCAATTTTCATTGAATGTTATTCCACGATTTTTCAATGAATCATAAATTCTTCCAAAACAATGTTGTACAAAACATGTATCATGTGTACGATCGTCACTGATATAAAAGTGATATTATTTAATGATATGTCGATTTTCACTCGTGCTTTATATATGATCGACATTTTGTTCAGCATGTCTATATAGAATATGGACGAGCATGGAGACTTGGTCAGAATGATAGTATTCACTCTGAATTTCTTTTTGTGGAACAAATGTGTAGTTTTCTGCAAAATCGATCACTGACAAAATGGTTCCTGGTGGAAAAAATTCACGAGATTTTTTGAATTGCAAGTCTTGCCATCGAGCTCTATGGGAATGTTTGGTGAATTTGTAAATTTCTGCCTCAAACTTTCTCAAAAAGTCTATCAGAAAAATTTCGTCTTCTCGTAATTCGATTCTTTTAACACTATTTGCACCTTGAATCAATGTACCGATATATTCATATCTCCTCCATTTCACTTTCATGTTGGAAAATGATTGATCATTTATATCAATACGATATTTGTTTTGATATTTAGTCAAATTTCCACAATCATTGCATTTTTTACCACCAACACATCTCTTTTTGTAAAATAGTTCATCGCTTTCTCTTTCACATAGAATTTGAGATATGAATTCATGGATAGTGGAAGGAAGAGGTGAATCCTTCCATAATGTTCTACCGAAATCAAGCAATGTGTCATAATATAACTCAAATTCCACATGATAACGACAACAACAAGTGTCACGTACGGTGATAGGTTTTACATACCATGGTTTTTGTTGAACAAAAGCACTGAGTGAAACATGAATTTGACGATTCTCTTCTTTGAACTTGTTGAATAACTCTATCTGAGTGGTTTCCAAGAGATGTTTTTCATGTTCTTCGTATTGATTTCGTGCTATTCTTCTTCACATCACATGTCTTGCAGTTGGTGAAACACGCGAATTGTTCTTCCAATATTCATATATTATTTTTTTTAACATCTTCTCCAAGTCTGTCTTTGTATGGTTGCCTACAAATGGCTCTCCAACAAGCGAGTTCATCATTTACATCTATTTGCAGTCGAAATTTTCGATGTTTGTGCAGAGTTTTTCGCGAGGTTCCCAGTGCTCGTGCCATAGATGTTATAAAACGATTCTCTTGAGTACTTGGTGAAACCATTGCCAGCTATATTCCTCTACGTATATTTGAAACATCTTTATCTCTAGATCTCTTAATTGACTTTATAGCACTACTCACATTTTTTATCACTTCTTCCTTCATTTTTTTATCTTTGGTTGATTTTCAAATACCCAATAGTGTCGTCGCTTCTTTTAATTTCTTTGATGATAGGAGACCTTTCAACATTTGAGCTTGAACTGTCACTCGCTCATTTAAGAAATAATCTTTAAAAATGCAGTTGACACGATATCGTATAACATGGTTAGGTTTTTTATCTCCATGTGTGTGAGTGTCAACATTTTCTAACATCTCATTATCGATAGTGATTTCATCTGTACATATTCGAAAAAATAGTACATATTCAATAAATCACTAAATTAATAAATATGTCAATAAATATTAGGAAAATTTTAAATATATCAGTAGATCATAATATTTACATTTACATACCCGCTTCAATTTCTGCTTGAGGTTGATTTTATTTTTCAATATTTTGAGGAGTATCTCTGTCTGTTTACATTAAACAAAATATTTTTCAAATTAGTTCATCAAATAAAAATTAAGTTTCACCTTTTACATTAGAAAATTTTTAAATATATCAATAGATCATAATATTTACATTTACATACCTGCTTCAATTTCTTCTTGAGGTTGATTTTTTTCTTCAATATTTTGAGGAATATCTCTGTCTGTTTACATTAAACAAAATATTTTTCAAACTAGTTCATCAAATAAAAATAAAGCTTCACATTTTACATTAGGAAAATTTTAAATATATATCAATAGATCATAATATTTACATTTACATACCTGCTTCAATTTCTTCTTGAGGTTGATTTTCCTCTTGAGGTTGATTTTCCTCCTCAATATTTGAGAGGGCTTCTAACTTTTTTTTGCGAGATTGTCTCGTTTCTTCTCTGCGTGTCTCAGGGTCTCTTTTTCGATCATATTTTATCGCACAAGTTCTTCGATTTCCCATGATAATAGGGTATGAAGTTCAAAAAATTTCCTTCAAAAAATTAGACATTAACTCAATTACAAAAAATATCACAAAAGATTCAATAAAAAAAAATACAGTGTAAATTTTTTGTAAAAAATACATACTCCAATCCAAAACACAGACTTTAAAAAATTCGAGAGAAAAATGTATTATAAAAATGAAACGAAATTGAAAAGATTTACTTTAACTCAAAACATGTACATACCTCCAAGAAATGTCTTTTGAATGTACGTCCAAGAAATGTTTTACAATTTTTGCCAAAATCACGTCGCCTCCAAGAAATGTCCTACAAAAAATTCTATAAACCCAAAATTGTAAAATCAATTTGCTTCCAAGAAATGCTCTTAAACCCAAACCTTGAAGAAAAGCTTTTGAACCCAAACCAAGATTTTGTAAAATCAATTTGCTTCCAAGAAATGCTCTTTTCCCAAACCTTGAAGAAAAGCTTTTGAACCCAAACCAAGATCTTTGTAAAATGAGATGAAGTGTGCGAAATGTGTGAAAATTGTGAATCATTTCGCGGAAATTTATATTGACGCGAAATGTGTTTTTAGTAGGGGGCTCCACAAAACTTTCCGGCCGACGGAGAGTTACACAATAGTTCGGCCGAACTTTTGTTAAAAAATTCGGCCGAACTATTAAGACGTTAGAGTTAACGACTCTTAAGTGGAAAACATAGTTCGTCTGAACTTGGACTAAAAGTTCGGCCGAACTAACGCGTCACCAATTACGCAAAACCAAGCTCTGAAAACGGTTCTGCAACTTTGGACTGATTAAACTCCATGAAAGGTTGTTAATTAACTGTCGGAACCAAGACAAGCATTTTCAGAATTGAATCTACTTTCATGAAATATAACTTTTATGGAATTTCATAAACGTTTATTAATTTTAATTATTTTTCTAATAAAATAGGTGCAAACAATTTCTGAGGGTCGTCGTGATTCAGTGAAATCAAAATTTTGTATCTCCCAAAATACATTGTAAAAAAAATTAAAAAAATTATGGGGCATTACATTGGTCCGTCGTCTCTAATGGGTAGCTTTTAGATTTTTAGTTTATAACTTATATGTTAAGAAATTTCTTACGACGCGAAACATATCCAAAATACATAGTTTTTCGTATTGGACCAGTTCAAAAAATTCTAGTAATTACGATATGCATCCATTGGCTTTGTAAATATGACAAAAACAAAATAGACTCTGTCTAGATTGTTGTAATACATTTTTTTTTTCAAAAACACAAATTTTCAATGAATACAACATTGCGTCATAACATGACTTCTTATGAATCCTTTGATTGTTAAGAAACACACACTCAAAGAAACGCTAAGTTGACATATCAAATCTGCATAAAAAAATTTAAAAAAATAAGTAATAGAAAGCTAACAAAATTTCTCACAACTTTTATTTTTATCGCAAAATGAAATTCTACACAAAAAAATTATTATAGTTTGCAAAAAGTTGAAGAACCGAAAAAAAATCGCCCTAATAAAATTTAAAATCCCTTAAAATTCGCCTTTGGGCTAAAATTCGCCCCTAAAATTTTCCCTGAAGGGAAAAAGCCAACTTAGCATAAAAAAGAGCTAGGAATAGATCAGAAAGGAAAGTCACCTACCGAGATGAGGTCTCTACTTCAGCCCCTTCCTTAGATCCTAGAATAGATGACTTAGTTAGGTCCACGACCAAAATGTGGGAAAATATAAGTGAAAAGACCCCTCTTAGGGACAACCAGCCAAACCCTCCAAACAGAAATCGGAACCAAAATTTTAGGAGGGAACAACCTCAAAACAAACCAAGGGAAAATGACCAAAAAATTAGGCCACCATTTAATGAAAATTATGTGGAAGAAGATGATAGGGATACAGAACCCATTGATGAAAATCATTTGAACCTCATAGGGTCTGATAATGAGAGTGAGGTGTACCTCACAGAAGAAGAACAAGCATTCTTCTCTCTGAATCAGGATGAAACCAACTATGAAGATCCCGAGGATCCTGCCATAGATTTTCAGAATGCCATAGTAGAAGCTCACAGGCAGTATGACCTTAGAAGCAGAAAAAACCATGACAATTCCAAGAAAGACAGCTCAGACACTGCTAAAACCCCTGATACCATCCTTAAAAAAGCAGTGGACAACAACAAAATCATGGTCAGGAAAAATGACCAAAACAAAGATAAAGTTACCCAAACAATTCTTGGCTCAGATGCTCCTAGTACTTCCACAAAGATTCCCGAGGTGGCTGTGTCAAACAAGATCCCAAAACAAAGCCAACAAACTCAGAACATAGAGAAATTCATGGCTGAAAAAGTTGAAGCGAACCTATCTAAACTACAAGTACCTTTCAGTTTTGAGGGAGAAATCACCAAAATAAAGATTACCATGCCTCTCACTGAACTTATTGCCCAAGGCTCTTATAAATCCCAAGTGTTAAAGGTCCTGAATATAGGAAATGATGCGAACACCCTTAATCTAGCTGATGAAACTCCTGAAGTGTTGTTTGGTCCGAAAATAGAAGGAAAATTCCAAGAAGGAACCACTCTTCCCTTTTACATCAGTCTGAATATCCATGACCAAATCCTTCACAATGCCATGCTAGACTCCAGAGCCTCACATAATCTCATGCCGAAGGTTGTAATGGAAAGATTAGGCCTAGAAATCACAAGACCATACAAAGACTTATATTCATTCGATTCGAGTAGAGTCAAATGTCTAGGTTTGATCAAAGATCTTTGTTTCAGTTTGGCCCAGGTACCTGCAAAAAATCTATGTAGAAAATTTGAATAACTGATATATTATTCACCGATATTCTCCTGATCACACACTATTTTATCTTCATGCACAATACAGAATCTCTTCTACCATTGATCATTACATGCGGAAATAAAATCAATTGCATGCGCACATTAAAACCATAAACAATCACACATATGAACACAATATTTCGTGGGAAATCTTAAAGCTGAAAACTCCAACTATCTGTATATTATATGTCATAGAGATCATGTAACAATCATTGTACAAAGCTCCCCACAAGCTCTCAGCACAACCTCCAATTGCTAACACTAATCAAGCTAGATCTAGCAAAACACATGCTCCAATCTTTGCCACCTGATAGCCAGCCTCTATTGCGTAATCAATGTTGTAGGATGGCTCATTAAATAACTTGAACCACCTGGCTTTTACTGCGCAATCCTCATGGGCTCCTCTAATCACTGGTTGTTGCAAATATGCAACAGTATAGTCACAACTGATAGTTAACCTGCTCTGTCACCTATCTCTGCACTGGTCTCCACTGAAACTGTCCATGCACTGAAGTTAACTGATGTATTCTTTAGTTGATTAATGAGTTTATAATTAGTGAATTAATTAATAATTAATTCACACCACTCTTCACTAATTGTATCAATCAGTTAAACTAGATACAAATAGCTCAACTATGTTTAGATTAGTTAAACTGAACACAACTCCATTAACTCCTCAATCAACTCCACCAAACTCTGTCACATGAGTTCTAACCGAAGTATCCATGTAATAGCTCCAATTAACCCTTAGGAATAGCGTAATTCCTTTTGTCAGCTCCTGTGCCACATCTGTGCACTTAACTGAAGTGCTCCAAGAGAATAAGATAATGTTTATAGTCCAAATATTATTAAGAGCTAATAATATTTGACATATCTATTTTTAGACTGGCAATCTAAAAATAGATTCCTCCCAATATGTCTAAAAATAGAAGTCCATCTATTTTTCCAACTTGACCAACCATCCACAAATAGCATCCTGCAACTCATAGAATATGAGCGACATGTTTAAAAATAGACTTTGCGCCAAAATAGCCTCATGGGCCCACTTTGAAGGAAGGCGACTCTTTCCACTAAGCTCATCATCTTGCTGTACCCCAACAATTCCATCATGGACATAGTGGTAGCATACATCCCTCCCAAGTATGGAATGCTTTTATCTAGATCTTAGGGAGCCAAGCTTCAAGGAAATATTCAACTTGATATGTCCTACGCCACTATTCCTGTGTTTGATCAAACTAGAATACTCTATCGAGAATCACACAGGAAATATATGATCAAGAGGCCAAGAGAGGCCGTATAACATCTCGATGTATTCCTTGCATTCCGATCCGAACTCTTTCATTTCTTCATTCTACACACCGATGAGGACATTGAAGAACAATCAAGGATTTGAAACAAACTTAGACCCACCACATCAGCTGCCCTAGTTCTCTATGATGAACTGGACACTCAAAACTATCATGATCATGAACAATTATGTCTTGAGGAAAGTGAGTGTGTTCCTTTTGAAATAGGAATAGAGAAAGAAGCACAAACCATTATGTACTATCAAGCAAATTTCTTAGACCGTAGTCAAACATCAGCAGTAACATCAGGAAAAATTTTCAAAACAAAGGCATTAGAAGACTTACATATCACAAACCTTTTTGAAACTAGGGGGCAGGGAAGCTTAATGATCTTACCATATCTCAATGATTTACCATCACATAACTCCACCATTGTAAATGAAACCTTGACGGTAGCCATAACAGCTCCAAATCCAGAAAAAATGCCGGATAAACTTTTTATAAGCAAAGATGATGACTGCGGTCCAAGTATACCTGAGTTACTTGAACTGGCTAAAATTCTGCCACTCCACCAAAGAATTAGAACTGCTAGAATTGGCAATCTCATTCAAAATACTACTTCATACAGAGAAAATAGTGAGAAACACTATGCCACTACCATCACTCCAAGAAACAACTTCAACAAAAGAAAATACAAAAATCTGAACCAATCAGTAATAGTCAAAGATAAAATAGCTGGTCATAGTATTTGTTTTGATTTCAGAAACACTAATACACATCTTAGTGACAGAAATTGTATCCTTCCCACCCAATACCATGATATACCGATGATAAGTGCTTTTAATCATATGTATTTGCAAGATGATGTTTCAGAGTATAGCCAATTGATTCTATTGCAAAGTAGACAGCTCAAAGATTTTTTCCAGTATGCTGGAAGTAGTTCCAGTTTCAACTTCAAAACTGAAAAACCACTGAATATCCAAATATGTTCCTAAAATCCATGTTTCTAGTCCTAAATTTTTGCATGTTGACATACCTTGATGATGTCATTATATATTTCAAGAATGACAAAGAATATATGCATTACTTGAAAAAAATTTACAGTAAAGGAAGGAGTGGAAATCAGAGGTATCAAGAGGTACAACAGGAAGATACGAGTTTGTTCAGAGATTCATGCATGAATCCTTATGTCATGCTTGAAAGAGAAAATTTTCCAAATTTCTCTTTTCAAGAGCTGAGTGGACCAAGAGTGGTAGGAGATCCTTATGAGGATAATATGCTTAAGTTTTTCCATTTCCAAGATTTCTGAGTTTAAAACATTTTCAATCATTGTATATACCATTGTTTGAAAAATAGATAAAAAAAGAAAACACAAAAACAATAGAAAAATAGAAAAAGAGGGCGATTTGAAAAATGGAGAGAAGGCCCCATGTTCAAAAATAGTCATTCTGAAAGCATGCAAGTCTAAATGCCGCTACTAGTGCTCAAATGTCTTGTTAAGTTATCTAGCCTAATCATAGATGAACATGTTTTAAATTTATTTGTTGATAAGTCAGTGAGTGGAAAATATGGTCAACATTGTGTAAGCTTTACTTATCAAAGAAAGTAGATTAGGAAAATATACTGGTTCCACATGCTCAAAACAGAACCAAAGAGGGAAGTGGGGATGAAAAACAAATTGTGTATCCTAGCCCCGTTTTTTCCTAGTTTTAATTTTATGCTAAATAATATTTGTGTGCAACTTGTCTTTCGTGCCAAAAGTACATGAAAAATCAGACTATCTAACCCTGATTTGATCATTTTTTAATTTCATGTTTCAGATTAGAGAACAAAATCCTGTCAAACAAATTAACCTTGACATTTGATCTAGCATAGGTAGAGTAATGAAGGAGTTCATCAACTAAATCTGAACTCCCGGCAGATATAAGTGTAGAACTAGATAGTTTCATTTTTCAAAAAAAAAAGATATATATTGTCAAAGGGTTGCCAGTCCAAATGCACCCAAAGGAAGAAAAAATGTTAGGAAAGATAATGGGGTAGGTAGAAATATACTTGATACTAATCATGCTATCAATTTTCAGAAATAGCATCAAGGAAGAATGAAATTTGAGCCAATTGATAAGGCACTGGTATTCATAAGCCAAAGATCTGAAATTCTGGACACCTCCTGAAAAGGAGCTTCCCTCCCCAAATGGAGCCACTGTTAGTCATCAGTATTTTTCACTTGTTGGTGATGACTAGGTGTAACAACCAATTTTTCTAGTAGCTGATCTAAAAAATTGTCAAATTTTCCAGCTGGAAAACACCCATAAACATTTCTTCCCTCCTACCTTTTCAATTAGCCCATGATGAGAAAAAACCTCATTGTCAAAACACTATCTAGCCTCAACCATACTAGCTTGTCCATCAGCTCCAAAGAAAACAATCCAAATCTGTCCAAGAAGTCCCCCCTAAGTTAGGTAGTGGTGCTCTAGGAATTTCTCACTTGGAAAACCATCATAAGCCAAAGAACCTCTATCTATGATCAACCAGTCGTAACTGACCTTCCTATTTTGCAAATAAAGTTTGGTTACACCATTAAGTCATGCCACTAACAAGCCTTGAAGTCTCAGTAATGCATGTGCCATAGGTCAAATTGATATTAGGTAGTTTTACAGTGTTTCAAAGGATCTTTCAAGAGCAGAAGTGTACCAGCATCCCAGAAGACAGTATTTAGCTCAACATGAGAAGATAGCTTCTTCTCATGTGATTTTGAGCCTGGGATGCAGCCACAAGACAGAGAGTGTTTCATTAAGCTCCTGCAATCACAGTCAAAGGTTAGTAAATTATGAATGACAAGAAATTCTTTGCAGATACTAGCCAAATTGCTTGTGATGTATAAAAAAGGTGCAAGGTATTTGGAAAGCAGAATTACATGTCTCAGAGAAATGCCCATCATGAATTATTGAAAGTTTTTCATCTTCATTTGCTTAAGCATGAATAGGCAGTGAAGGGAAAGATAACACTGTTTAAAAACCGATGAAAGGGCATCACTGAGAAAACCTCCTTCATTTTATAAGCAGAGGGTTGAAGACTGAGAAAACCTCCTTCATTTTATAAGCAAAGGGTTGAAAACTGATAAGGGCCTCCTTCATCTATAAGCAGAGGGCCAGGGACAGTGATTGATTTTAGGGTTTTTATTGACTAAAGAGAAAATTTTAAGAGCAGTGGGATACCATTGAAGTTTTATGGATGGAGAAATGGTGTTAAAAACAAAGAGAAAGCATGAGTACTATAATGATCAAAGAAGCTGACTTATCTCCTATCAGAGATTTCTTTCAAAGGCAGTCTACCCTTGTTCACTTTTCAACTCCAGTTCATCATCCCCCCTGTTTTATCTCCATAAAGTTGAAAACTATATTATTTTGTTAATCTAAGGTTAGTTAGTGGCTTTGGTGATGGAGACATTTTGTAAACAGGATTTTCACTTACAGTTTCAAATGAGTTTTTTCACCCACAGTCAAAAGAGAAGCTCAAAGAGCACCTAACAGTTCAATTAGCTTCACAGTGAACATGATCACCTTTAAAGCATCAAAATCAGAAACTGTCAAATTAAGATGAGTAATCTCCTTGCAAGTATGGGAAAAGATGCCTCACAAATCATTGGGTTTCTTTTTCAATGAGAAAAACATTGGGTGATGTTGGCCTTCAAAGTGGCTTTCTCATGGTGAGAAGGGGTCACATGTATAAAGACCTCCAAAAACAATCATCCACAACACTTCAAAGAGGCCTGGTCGATTTTTGGGTTTGTTTTATTTTTAAAAATCATAAATGATAAGGTTGGGTTTCATTTGTTGTTTCACAACCAACACTTTTTTCAAAAGGGACTTTCAAAACCCTCACAAAGTAACCACAAAGGTAATCGAATTTTTCAACTTCAAGAGGATAAAAGGACCGTTGCAAGCCCATTTTAATTTCTCAAAACGCAAACAACATCTCATCTTAGCTGCTCACTGGACCAAAGAGAGTTTTCGAGCAAGTTTGCAGAAGTTTAAAGCCTTTTGGCCCGCGCGGCGTGCCTGGAAAAGCATGCGACGCGTTCAGGAGTCATTTTACAAAGAGGTTTTATTGCTACGCGGCGTGCCTGGAGGCGCCGGTCACGACCGCCCATCATCGACCTGACACCTTGTCTATTGCGCGGCGCCTTTCCATTTCAACGTGTCGCGCATGTTTTAATAGTCAAAACGGCTTCAAAAAGCCCTGAAAGCTACTCAACTCTTCAAAACCAAGGCTTCCATCCATCTTCAAGGTATTTCATTTACCTCCTTGGTATTTTCGAGTTTCTAAATGGTGATTAAAAAAGAGAAGGTCTTGGTATAAATCAAGGTGTGTTGGGGTAAAAAGTTTGAAGAAGATTGTTACAGTGGGAGGCTAGTGGAGTGGTCATTTTTGTTTCAAAGAGCCTAAAGCTACCCTCAAGACAGTGATAAACCATAAACTCTGTCAGCAATATGTAGTGGAGAAAACAGTGGTAAGGAGGGTTGAATGTTCTGTTTCAGATCTGAGATTGCTATGGCTATGATTGCCCAAGATTGACATAATTAAAGTGGTGTGTTTATATTGGTGTCAAAAGGCCTAAAAACTGCCCTCAAAACAGTGTTAAAACATAACACTACCTACAAGTCAAAATAAACACAGTATTAGAGGTCATGTCAATTTTTTGAAGGTGTCCAAACTATGATAAGACAAAGCTAAACCTCTGTCAGCAAAATGTAATGGTGAAATCAGTGTTAGAAGGTGAAGCAGTGTTTGTAAGGAAAGCATAGTGATTATTTGAATAAGTGAAACAGTGAAACAATTACTGCCTCATTTGTTCCATAAAAAAAATTGTGGTGAAAGATCTTTTAACTTAGTCTGAAGGTGTTTTGTCTACCTGTGTATGTGAAAGAGTGAAGTACAAGAGAAGTGTTTTTGATTGGGAGGAGTGTTTTGTTTTCTGCAAGGTTGTCTTGCTTACACCAAAACACAAAGAGCTTTGTGACCTTACCCAAACACAATAATCATTTGACTGTGTGTACATTTTATTTGACCGTGTGCTTGTTATTATAACTACTTGTTGATTAGAATACAAAGGAATACAGAGAGTGATTTGTAAGGAATAGGAAGCTGGTGTTAAAGAACCATTTCACATAGCATTTGAAGAAATCTTCCTTGGTCAAACAGTGGCTAACAAAGAGGACAGAGTTGTGTTTAAGAAAGCATTTCAAAAAGCCTTTTGAGGCAGCTTGGTGTTGCAGAGAGCATTATAAATAAGATGCCTCCCAGGCAAGATAGTAGGAGTGGCTTGCATAAGAGATTTGAGCCTATTTCCACTGAAGAAGTGAATGCCCACCCATTATTCTTATTCAATTTCCATGAGGTTGGGTGTTTAGATTTTTGTCAAAGAGTGCAAGAGGTGAAGAGATTTTCCCCTTTGACACATCTTTGTGCTTTGAGGTTTCAATACAAGCATTTCTAGCTAGCAGGCCTTGATTTAAAACTTTCTCCAAGGTCCATCTCCAAGGCCACTAAAATCCCCTATGTCGGGGAGAAGTGGTTTAAACAAAGCCACCTAGACTCAGAAGATTACAAGCCCTTTCTAAAACCTGAGCATAGAGATTCATGTCCTTCCATTTTCCCCTTCTCATATCTTTTGACTAGCTACGCCCCCCTCATGAAGATCATCATGAAATACTTCACTTGTGAGGGAAGATTATCCCGAGTCTATGCTTATCACATTCGACTGCTCATGCATTTCACGAGGGCCAAATTGCTAAATCTTCCTTTCTTCTTACATAGGATCATTGAGAATATGGCCTCCACAATTCAGAAAAAGCCTCCTTCACAGCAAACAGCCTACCTCTTCCATCACTCCTTCATCAAAGTCATTAGTCTTCATAATATTGAGAAGAGGGAGGTCTCTTGGGATACTTTCATCACCCATCCGGATTTCTCCACTGTCCCTCTGGTTCATACATCCCCTACACCTCCTACTCACCATCCTTCCCCTTCTTCTAGCAGACCTATTCCAAAGAAGCTCAAGTTTACCACAGAACAAACAAAAGAGCCTGAAGAGGGAGAAGAGCATGTCCATGATGAGGAAGAAGAACATGAGCAGGAAGAGGAAAGTGATGATGAGAAGCAGCAGGATGAAACAGGGCAGCAAGGGGATGAAAAAGAAAATGCTGATGAGCAGCATTACAGTGAGACAGAACAACAAGGGAAAGAAGAGCATGATGAAGGGAAGCATCATGAAGATGTGCAACACAGTGAGGGTGAGAAAACCCATGAAGATGTTGAACTGGGCCAGCCACAAGATGTTGAACAGGGGCAGCCACAACATGATACACAATAGCTACAGCATGATGAACAGAGGCAACCTTAGGGTGATGAACAACAGTCTCCTAAAAAGGAACAGCAACCTCAAGAAGAAGAGGGGCAACAAGATAAAAAGGTGCAACACAATGAGGAGGAAAACCCTCAAAAGGAAGTGCAAAAGGACAACCAAGGCATCCACAAAGAAATCCAAGGCAGTGGAAAAAATGAGGAGCAAAGTGACAAAGGTAAAGAGCCCATGGAGCATGTGCTAGCTGCCTCTCCTAGGCAAGGGGCCATGCTGTCTTCTCTGAAAGTTGCCAAGTCTTGGACATAAAGGAAAAGGGTGCCTAGAGTTGTAACTCCAAATGTGACTAGGGCCCTCTGAAGCAAGGGAAAATTTCCCAAGAAGCCCATGGTCGAATTTCCCAAGAGGAAGAAGACTAAAAGAGCCACCCAAAGCAAAGGGAAGGACAAGGAAGAAAGCAGTCATGAACACGAAAGGGAATTTGACATCATCCAAATCCAAAGTGATGATAGTGATAATGAAGCCTGGATCCTAAAAAATCTCTTGATCCATAGAGAAAGCTAACTTGATACTTTGAGGACTGATGTTGATAGGGCTGGGAACTTCAATCACTTTTTGCAAGTTCAAAACAAGCAGATGAGTGTCCATATGGCTGTATATGAGACACAGGCCATCAAATAAAAAAAGAAGGCCTCCAAAGCACAAGTGAGATTGGAAGAACTCATGGGTGAGTTTGATGAAAGCGAAGGCGAAGATCAACCCAGGCGAAAGAAGCCAATAACCATGGGGCTCAAAAAGGCCCTTGAGAAACAAAAGGAAGAAGAAGATGCCCTTCTCCAATCTACCCCTCTCACTGCATTGTTCGAACAAGAGATAGAGAATAATTGGGAAGCATGGCTTGAGAGATTTAATGATCACTGGAGAAGAAATTGGAGAAGGAAAATAGGGACTTGGACCTTCAACAGAGGATTACTGGGCATTACAAAAATCTTAATCAGTTAGCCCGGCGGAAGTTGAAGGTTGCTCAGGAAAAACTCAAGGAGGCTAAAGGGAAGTGCCTGGAACCACAATTGAGGAAAGACACCTCAAGGCTCCAAATTTTGGCCTCAGCTTCACAACATATTTCTAAAAACCCTTGAGGGTCATGCTCACCAAGTTTGGGCGAAATTCGACATATTTTGGTTTTTTGTCATTTTTGGGTTTTTTGCCAAAACTCATGGGCATCGCCATTTCAGTTTGGGACATAATCGAAGGATGAAAATGGTATCATTGGATGCCATAATTTCAGGGGCACATACTCAGCAATTTTTAGAACAATTGAAGATCCTTTCCCCCCCCAAAATGGCGAAAAACACTCGCTTTTTCTACACTCTGCCCCGTTTATCAGCGAGACTTATTTTCTGGGTTTTTACACACAAGCCTATTTTTGGAATATTTATATTGGTCATTTGGGATAAAAATAAACATTTTCAGAAATTAGACAGTCACATATTTCCAACGAGCTATCATGATCCTCGTTTCGACATCGGGAAGGCCTCCAAAGGTTGCCGGCAAGTCAGGGGACCTTTTGCTGATGTAATTTTTGAGTATTTTTGTAAAAATTGAACCTTTCGAAAGTGACTTTTCCTCATGTGCGTTTAGCTATTTTTGTACATGGTTAGTTTGGGAAAGGCAATTTATTTCCCTTTTTTAGCATTTTTGAGATATTTTATTAGATATTTTGTGCCTTGGGCTTTGCAAAGCCTCAAGGAAAAAATGAGATATTTTGGATAGGCCAATGAGATTGCAAGTTGAACTAGAGGTTTTCCTCACTTTTGCCTATATATTCCAAAGGCTTTCATTGTAAACAAGGCTGAACTTGATGAATATAAGCAATATATGGTCATATAATCTTTGGAAGAAATACTTGTCTCATGCTTTTAGATAGTCTCTTGGATGTTCTTGGATGATGAAAGAGGATTGTTGTTGGATTACATGACTTGGTAGAATGGTATAGTGTCTCTCTCTCTGTTTTGTTTCCTATTTTTCATTCATAAATCCATGTTATTGCTTGCTATAGGACAGTAGAGAAAAAATTTGAGACATGCCCTTGGAGGCACCTCAAATTTCCTGTTTCTTCATAGCTTCCATGTTTTCTTTATTCTTAGTCACATTAAAGAATTCTTGATTTCTCTTTAATAACTTAAGAATACAGTTTTCTTGTTTCATTCATGGTTTTATGCATGCTAAGTATGATTTACGGTATGCCCTGCTTACTCATGGCTAGCCATAGCTGCATCTATGAAAGTTCTCTTTGAATGATTATATTGTCACTTGTTGAACCAAGGAGGTCTTGTTCTGATCTTGCCCTTTGCCTAAGACTATGCAATCTTGTTTTCAAAGTGCCCAATAGCTTGAAGTACTGTGTTTAGGCATTCCGACATAGTGATTTGAGTTGTTTGTCTATCTTAAGTGTATTTCCCCAAAGTCCGATAGCCATTTCCTAAAGTTAGAGAGTTATATATCTCTGTGCATGGCTTGAATGTTTATTTCTATGCATTGATTAGCTTAAAGTTACATTTCTCATGATTAATGGTTTTCCCTACCATGTTTATGTCAGCTATTAAACTATTTGTGCTTGAAATCCTTTGTTATTCACAAACTTGATGTCCATCTTACTCCATTTTTCCCAAAGATCCATTTTATCTCGAATCAAATTGGCCCTTCAACAACCTTGTATCACCATCTGAAATCTTTCTTGACCTCTTCGACCCCATAGCCCAGTTGATCTGACATCTTTTTACCTATCTTATATCTTTGATCAGTTCATCCCTCACAACCTGAAAACCAAAACCAAAAACCTACTTCATAACTAGCCTAAAATCAGAACACAATAAGCAAACACACAAATATCCCTTACACAAATAGAGAGAGCCCTCTCCGAGTCCAGGAAGGCTTCGTCCTTGGGCTCCAAATACTGGTTTTATGTTACACTGTCATTTGGCTTTCCAATCAGCCAAATCACGAGACCCTAACAAGATGAAATAAGGTTAGAATTAGATAGTTTTATGCTTTAAAAGAAAAATGGATCTAGGTTTGCAAGCTCAAGTGCACCCGTGAAAATGAAGTAAAAAAATTTAGAATAATGATGGGTAGGCAGAAATCAGTTGTACAAGGCATCTAATAAAACATCATCTGGCGAATTACTAATTTCCCCCCTCCCACCACAATATTCCAATATTCAAAACCTTCAGTTAAAGAGGCTCAGAGCATTTCTCTTACTTCTGTTGGGACTGGACCCAAGGCTTAGTGACTAATTGGTAAAAAGTACCAGATTCCCTTCATAAAATCCATTTCCTCAACACAATCACCCTTTTCCAAAAATATAATCCCTTTTCCTAACTTAAAATACCTTTTGGCTTAAGAAAAGTAAAATTTCCCTTTAACTAATCTCATTTCATACATAAACACTCAAAAACCCATAAAATACAAATTATCCTATGTATTATGTGTAAATGTTAAATTGGGATCATTATTGTGCTAAAATGCCAATTTTACACTTTGCTTAGTTTATTTTATGTATTTCCATTTCATTTCATTTATTTCATATTAACTTTAACATATTGTATTAATTCCTTTATACATACCCCTTCCCGTAGATATATTAACTCCTTTATTTAAATATCCCAAACCCATTATATTAATGTTTAACCTAAATTTTTAATTCCCATGTGCTAAATATTACCCCGCCTATTCCCTAAAGGTTAAACATGTTATATAATAAAACCCACCTTCACAATACACATAAAAATCATCCATTTACTGTGTAAATTCGCATATCGCAAATATCCCACTAATACATTATAAACATTAGTTTATACATTTAAACTATTATTTAAACGTATTAACCGACCCCGCCACATATAAGATTTCTCGGGCCCCATGCCCCATATGCCGATCTAATCCATAAATCAATCTTCGTCGTTTGCATACCTCCCTCCAGATCCTAGAGTTTAAAAGTAGGTTTGATGTTTCCTCTAATGTTCTCAAACTAAAATAATAAATCTCACAACTTAGAGAATTATTAGAGTGATAACATACTGGCGACCATCCTGGGGACCTAATCAATCCTCAGGTTTTAAAATAGATCTTAAAGGAAATATTTTTCATTATCTTTTCACCTTTAAGATTGTTTTATAAGTTGTGAGTACAAATTTATAAAAAATTGTAATTCTGGCTTCCAGAAGAGTCTATTATACCAGGTCAAATCCAGATCCACAAGTTGCTGTTATAGTAGACAATCCTGACAGAATTGGAAAAAAGAATAAACAAGTAGAAGATTTAGGCAATAAAATTTCCTTAGTTAGAGAAAATTATCTCCCAAAACAGTTATTGAGTATACAAGACATAGAGTTTGACTTGAATTTTGAACATTATTTATTCAGAAATAAATCAAAAAGTGACTTAAATAGTGTTGTTATAGATCTTGATTTTATTTCATTTCTTGAAACTAAACAGGAAACTGTCTCAATAGATTCTGAATCTAAGATTTTTTAAGCTTATGATAAACTTGATGCAATAAATTCTATTATACTTAAGAAAATAGATGAAGCTTTACTTTAGCATTCAGTTGAATTAGCTTCATTATCAACATACACTCCTAAGCCTTCTACTTCTCATTTAGATACTAGCCTCTTAGAATCTGTAGGATCATCATTATTCACTACCACCTCCTCCATTATTTCCAATACCTTTCATTCTACAGATCCATTTATTCCAAAGCAACCACTCTAGCCTATAATATTATTCCCATCATCCCCCACTTCAACTCAATCCATTAGTTTATCTTCTGCATATTCCAATACATCATTCTCATTTTCTAGCACTTCTTCATATATTCCAGTTTCATCCTCTAGAATTACAACTTCACCTTTTAGTTCTTTCACCACATCTGGTAGTACATCATCTTACATTCCAATCTCATCAGCCACCTCTTTAAATACATCATCTAGTACTTCTAGTTCTGCCCCAAGAACTTCCAACTTACAACCCAGCCAAACTAAAATTCAAGCCATGGCTGCTAGCTATGCTCCCTTTATTTTTCGAGGGCAGTTACATGACATGCCTCAAGATTACCAAAGTAAAATACCTCAATTTGATGCAACCACACATTACAATTCCCAACAGCATATTAATAAAATGATAAAGTATTTTGAGCTTCATGAAATAGATGATTCTGATGTAAAAATGAGACTCTTTGCTCAAACATTAACTGGGGAAGTTAAAAATGGTTTAAAGGTATTAATCCTGGTAGTACAGTTGATTTAGCAGTTTTTCATATATCATTTTTGAATAAATGGGAAAAGAAGAAAAATCCACTTCAAATATTATCTGAATTTGATGCTATGAAAAGAGCTCCTAATGAAACAGTCCAAGACTATTGCACTAGATACAACAGTGTTTATAATTCTATTCCTGCCAATCTCAAACCCACTCCTAACTATGTCCTACTCAAATTCCATGATGGATTTGATGCAGACATATCACATCAGTTGAGCGAGAGAAATGTTAAAACCTTAGAAAGAATGCAAACAAATGTTGTTATTGGAGAGGTAAATATATTAGCTAAAAGAGCTAGATTGAGGAATGAGAGGAGAGTAACCATTAAAGAAGAGGAATCTAGTTTAGATACAAAAATAGATCAATTAGATAAAACTTTAGAGAGAATTATGGATAGATTAGATAATATAGAAAGGAGACCACAATGGGATAATCAACAACAAATTAGGAATCCCAACTTCAGGAAAAATACAAACATGGGAAAATCTAGAGAATCAGCCCCAAATCAGACAATAAGACCTCCTTTTCAAGAGAAATATGCTGAAAATTCTCAACAGAATGATGATGATGAAGACACCATAAATCTAATGGGTATAAATGATGATAACACTATCTTTCTCACACAGGAATACCAGGATTTATTTGAACTGCAACAACTTCAATTAGATTCAGGCGAATCATTTGACTACAAACAAGGTTATGAGTTTGCTATCAATGAAGTACTTAGTCAATATAACCTTAGAAGCAAGAAAAACACAGAGCCTTCTACTAAGAAATCTTCTCAAACACAAAATAAGAAAGTAGTAGAATCTACCACTACCAAAGTTCTACAAATTCTCCCCAGGGAAAACAAGCAAAACTCTAATTCATCCAGAAAGTTTCCAACCCCTAAATTTCACCTAGTCCCAATATTTTTGACATAACAAATGAGGTTTTCCAAACATCAACAGATTCACAAAAATCTCCTGTTGTTAAAAAAATTAATTCTTCTAAAACAACAAACTTAGATTCCAAAACACCCACTGCTGATCCAAAATCAACCGATCCAAAAGCTGCTACTTCTAAAACAGCTTCTGAAAGGTCAAAGTCTGCAAAACATTTACTTCTCAAACTATCCCAGAAAAGAAAACTAAAAATAGTAAAACAGTAGAAACAAAAACTGAAAATGAAAAGATAACCGCAGAAAAACAAGACAAACCTACTCAAACTATAGTTACCAAAGAAGAATTAATCCAGCTTGCAAAATCACAACCTCCATTTAACATTCAAGCTGAAATTGCAAAATTAAAAATACCAATTCCTTTGACAGAATTGGTAAAAAATGATTTGTACAAAAAAACTATCACTGATACCTTAAGCATGAATGCTGGAGAAGACTCAATAAACTTGAATGATGATCAGCCAGAGTTGATTTTTGATCCTGATGTTAATGGAAAACACCAAGATGGAGCAGTTCCACTGTTTTACTTTAGCCTAACTTTACATGATCAAATATTACACAATACAATGCTAGATTCAGGGGCTTCACACAATTTAATGCCAAAATCAATAATGGAAACCCTTAATTTAGACATCACAAGGACTTACAAAGATCTCTTTTTATTTGATGCAAGTAAACTGAAATGCCTAGGTTTGATTAAAGATTTTTGTGTCACATTACTTCAATATCTTGGTAAAAGAATACTCATGGACATTTTAGTAGCTGATATCCTTCCCAAGTATGGAATGCTCTTATCTTGCTCCTGGGGAGGAAAATTACAGGGATCTCTACAATTATATATGTCATATGCAACAATCTCAGTTTTTGGTCAACCAAAGTGTTATCACCAAAAAAAATTTCAAAACATCATTTTGACAAGGTTACAAATTTTCATGAGTTAAAATAGGGTTTTAGGTGTCATTTTAGGTTTGATCAAGGGAAGGTTTTAGATTTTTTATAGTTTGAAGCTCATCCTAAGGTTCAAATAAAGTCTTCTTTAAAGTTATTTCATGACAAGCATTCATCATTGTCCATTTGTATTTCATTTCCCAAATTTTTGTGTCAAATATGCCCCATTAGCCAAGAATCCGCAGTTTCATAGTGCCACCCATTGAAAAAAGTCGATTTGCGCTACGAAAGCGCTAATAGTTTCGTAGCACAAACAATAGAAAATGCACTACAGATTCTACGAAAGTACAGTTTTATAATTGTCTTTTCAATTGAGCTGGGAAATGTCAGAAACCATTGGGAAAGGGTAGGATAGTGGTATGATGAGTCATGTAATGATGAAATTGAAGTACTCACCCACGTTTGCAGTCATCATGGTCAGTTTAGGTATGAGTGGTCATCATTTTAGTTATGAGAGGACATTTAAAATTTCAAAATATTTCCCAATTAATCATTCTCATTTCCTTTTGCCTCCATTTGAAATGTCTGAGCTCTGAGGGTCAAGCCAAAACTCTGGCAAGTTCATACAAAGGTTTTATTACAATTACTCAAGCGAGGCTGCTGTTATATTATATTCAAGCGAGGATGATACTTTTATATCAAGTGAGGTTGAAATATTTTATGAAGAATATGGCAGAAGAAAGGAAAATACACAGAGGAGGACAATGCTTAAGGCATGAACTTGAAGATACGAGGTCAATAATTGAAGATCCAACAGTGATGGAAGCATTCAAAAGAGTAGGTTGTCTACGATTTTGTTAGAAGTTGCAGGGCTGTCACACACAGGTATCCAAATAATTTTCCCTGAATTTCAATGGAACAACTACTAAGGTCAGGATGCTAAGTGTGTCTATTACACCAGAGATTCATTGTTTTTGTTACATAGATACCAAGAGGTCAAGAAACTTCGTTTAAAGGTTTCAAATTTGATATCGAGAAGTATAAATAATTCATGAAGCCTGAGCACATAGATATGGATCTTAATAATGCTATCCCTAGAAGCTGCATCTAAGATAATTATTCAAAACTGCTGCTCAACATTCAAAAGTATTTTACCTGTGAAAACAGATATCACAAGGTTTACTCGTATCATTTCAAATTTCTTTTGCACTTCACTGGTAAGATTTCACTTGATTTACCTTTTTATCTGCATAGGAGTCTTGCAAATATGGCTGATAAGGTGCAAGCAAAGTCTGAAGGGAGTGAAACATCCTTATTTCATCATGGCTTAATGAAATTATTAATTTTAGATGAAATTTAGAAGATAGGTAGAGATTGGTCATCATTTTTGTTTATAAATGGTTTTGAGTTGAAAACCCTAACTCCTGTAAGAAACCCTAAAGCTAAAGAAGTTCCATCACCACCAGCAGCATAACCTGGTCAACCTATGGTTGCAAAACCAAAAGAATCTGCAAAACTGAAGCCAAGGAAGAAACCTGAGAAAAGGGAAGAGTATATTAAAATGCTTGATACACCAACTCCATCACCTGCAAAACATAGATCAGAGGTTGTCAAAGATGCAAAACAAAAACAAGCTGTCAGTAAACAGGAGATCAAAAGAGTAACTAGAAGCCAAGCAGTGGCCTTCAAAGGAAAGACAGTTTCTACAGAAGACAACCCAATAAAAAAGGGAAATCCAGATGATATTATTCATGCCATTGACATAGAAGAAACACCAATTGTTTAAGCTGAGTTCATTGGGTAAGATGAGCATAAGATGAAAAATTCTAAGTCTACAAAGAGGCTAGAGTTTGAGGGGGAAGATGCTAGTTTCATTTTTCAAGCAAGGAAACCTATGACCAGGCATGTTAGGAAATTAACGGAAGGCAGAAAGGAAGTTCAGGAACCCACTAAGATAGCTAAAACTCATAAATAAATTTTTGATATTTCATCACCCACTACAATCAAAAAATCAAAAAGGGGAAAAGATAAAGTGATAAGGAAAACAGAGTTTCAACGCCTTGAGGAAAAGTTAAAGTTGGAAAATCAGGAAATTGTTGTCATGAAAAAGAGAGATAGAAAGCATAGTGTCGAGAAGGTACAGTTTAAAAGGATGAAGGAAGTGTGGGAAGGTCAATTTTATTCTATTTCTGAGACTTTAGACAAAATAGAGCAATTATTCAAGTGGACAATTCTAGCAATTAAAGAAGCCAAGTTTGTCCGAATTATAAACACTCACCTGAGAGCTACTAATAAAATACTTAAAGAATAGGTGAATTATTTACAAGAACAACTGGAGATGATTCATGATGAGCTACAAAGAAAAGGAATCAAAATGATAGTCATAGAAGAACCAATAGGCCAACCTATTGCAAATGAAGAAGGAATGCCTCAAACAAGCTAGAATGAAGTGGGTTTACAGTTGGTATGCTTTGTAAATGATGAAGACAGATATATTTTGAGTTTTTGGACAAAAAAATAGTTTTCACTTTGAAATATTTTGAAAAAAGTGCATACTCAGCAGTTTCGTAGCGCATTCAATGTAAAAAAGCAGAAAAGCGCTACGAAACTACTGTAGCTTCTTTTCTTGCTCATTTTGGTCAATTTTTGAAAGGTTGAAGAGTGATTCAAGAGATATAATTGCTATGGGAGATGTATTAAAGGGTAATTAAAACAATGTTGGAGGAAAGAGTCAAAATTTTGAAGAATAAAGGTTCAAATGGTAGTGCTACAAAAGGCGCTACGAAACTATTGTGTTTTTGTAGCACAATATTACAGCCTTTTGAGAAATTTTTGCAGCGGTTTTGGACAGCTGGAAGTTAGGGATGAGTGATGAGACATGTTAAGATAATCTCCAAAATCCAAGGACCACGAAATGAAGTTTAATTGATGTTCAGAATGTTCAAATAAGGAAAAGAATCTTATGCCTAAAAACAAGGTTTGGTTTCCTGCTTTTGTGGAGGTCAGCAAAGTGGTCATGAAGAGCTGAAGCCCATCATCCAAATTCGACCATGTGATGATACAGTTGGAAATGATGTAAATTAAAATAGATAAGTTTGTTATAGATAATGATAAGGAGTTTGATTCCTATTTGTAATAGGATTGTTAAGTAGGATAGGTGTCTTTTTGTAATAAATTCCATGTCTTATGGTTATGCAAGGTGTCAAGGGATAGAAATTCGATGTATCTAGCCTAGGAGGCAGATCATCTCATGTTGTAAAATGTCTATTAAAGGCCAAGAGGTCGAATTTGTAAAGGGTTGGAAATTTTTGGCAAAACTGGTGCTTATTGTAAATTGACTGTATGCAGCTAATACAGAGAGCTTCTACTTGACCAACTTGAGATTCAGAAGGGGTTTTTAGTGTTTTCCTTTCCTATCAGTATCTCTATATATCTTATTTGCAGTGGTGTTCATCTATATTACTTAGAACTCATCTTTTAGATGCTTTGAATTCCTTTATAAGTGAACTGAATGTGTTTCTTACATGTTCATGTGTGTGACTTATGACTAAAAACTCTGATACGCCTCAACTTCCATGTCAATTAGATTCACTTTTTACTGAATTGTTTTGACTCCATTAGCCCAATGTATACATGTTGATGTGATTTTCAACCTACATCTATCATTATCAATTTATTTCCTAAATAGAGTTAGCCATCTATATCTTTATCCAGATCACTAACCCTTGAGAGAGCCCTCTTAGGTTGAGGAGGCTAAGCCTCAATAAAAATATTGGTTTGAAACATTTGCGTAAGATTGATTTTATTAGCAGCCTATCAGATCTAATTTTGTGATAACATTTTTGTGTGTGTGCTGGGAGACTGAAGTTTACACTTTCCTGAAATTTTGAAGCTGAACTTCTAAAGGTAGTAGGATCTCAAGAAGTTGTTCGAGGCTCCATCTACCTTAGTGACTCCATTCAAAATTCATATGATCAAAGGTGGCTTCGAGAAGGATATACACGAGGAGTAATCATGACCCAAATCCACCTACCATCATGGACAAATCAAACACCATTTCCAGAGGTAGTCAAGGCATTTCTGAAATATCAAGTATTCCATCACATTCGAAATCCTTGTCCTATGAAATATTAAGAAGTCCTGAAGATAAAAGAGTTGATGATAAAATTCAGGAAGTTTTGTTTAGATTTGAGAGTGAAAAAGAGCTAACTGAAATTATCTTAGACTTGCATAAGAGAGGTATTTATACCTCAGCCCTAGTAACACCAGAAGACAAATAAGAGTTTTGGGAAGCAGTCACTTCTGAATTGTTATTAGAAAGAGAGTCTTTGGATAAGTTAAAAGAGCTTGACCCTTTTGAAATCTTGTTGAAAATTAAAGCTAGTTTTCCTCTTCCTGAATGGAGCTCAATTGTTAGTGAACAACCAAGACCAAATAGCCCTCATCTTAACAGTTCTTCATCCTCTATTGCTGCTATTCCTAAAGCTACCACAGTCCCTTTCACTATGGTTGGAATTGTACCTCCTCCACCTATTGTACCTGCTAGATATGCCCCTTTTGTTCTTCCATCTATTTTACATGACCTCCCTAGCAAATATAATTCTAGAATCCAAACTTGGGGAAGTGATGAAGAAATTACAGCAGAAGAACATGTAGATCAATTAAATGATTTTATAAACAGGGATGAGGTTGATCATGAAGATGTGAAGTTGAGATTGTTTTCTTAGAGATTTACTGGTGAATTTAGGAAGTGGTTCAAGGCCCTTACTCCTCGAATTATTCATAATGGGAATGAGTTTGAAGATACCTTTTTGAGAAAATGGGGAAATAGAACTAATCTGGTACAAGCCCTCACTGAGTATAACAGTTTAAGAAGATTTGTTGATGAAACTGTCCAAAATTTTTCAAAAAGGTTTAATAAATTTTATGACTCTATTCCTGCCCATTTAAAACCTCCACAAGCCTTAGCTCAGATGAGATATGCCGAAGCTTTTGACTATGACTTTTCTATACTTCTAAGAGAGAGAGAATCCCCTTCACTTTCTGAAATGAAAAATGATGCAGTGAAGGTAGAGGTTAAGATCATAGCAGCCGAAAAGTAAAAAATGGGTAAGACTAAGTTGAAAGAAGAAGAGAAGCCTTCCTCCTCTACCTCTGATGATAAATTTGATTCAATGATGAAAACTATGGAGAATTTGATGGATAAGCTGGCCCTTGGGAATACTTCTACTCCTTCTGTACAAAATGAGCCTCAGTTTAGAAACCCTCAATTCAGAAGACCCCAAAACCAACAAAGGCCAAGAGAAAACAGAAATCAGCAGCTTGATCCTCCAGTAAAACCTCCTTTCCAGAAGAACTTGGTTGGTGAAGAAGATGAGCCTGAAATTCCTGAACAGTTTATTTATTGTTTTGATGAAGAAATTTTTGGAATTTTCTTGACTAAAGAGGAACATGATGAATCAGACCAAGGTAATCATTGAGAGGAACCTTCATATTATTTTAAAGGGTTTCAACATGCTATTTTTGAGATGCAAAAACAATACAATCTCAGAAATAGAAATGTGTCAATCATTGCGAATAAAGCACAACCTAAGAAAGATACACCCAAGGCTGCTGAAGGTAAGAAAGATACTCCAAAGGTTGCTGAAGGTAAGAAGGATACTACACCACCTCTTCCTCCAATCAAAGAAGCTGAAAAATTTGTTACTGTTTTCAATTTAGAGAATGAAATTTCTAAGATCAAAATATCAGTTCCTTTTGGTGAGATCCTTAAGGTAAATTAATATAGAAGCAATATTGTTAAAATGTTGAATTCACAACCAGGAGTTGCTGATATCTTGAATGTTCAAGAGGATCATCCAACCATATACTTGGGCCCAAGATTAGAAGATGAACAGAATGAGGAGGTGCCTCCTTTTTATGTGAGCCTTAGCATTCATGAGATGACATTACATAATTCTATGTTGGATTCAAGGGCCTCTCACAATCTTATGCCCAAAGTAATCATGGAAAGAATGGGGTTATAAATAACTAGACCATATAAGGACTTGTTTTCTTTTGATTCAAAAAGAGTTCAATGCATTGGTTTAATTAAGGATGTTATTGTTGGTCTTACACAAGTCCCTGCCAAGACAGTGGTCATGGACATTGTGTTAGCATACATTCCACCAAAGTTTGGTATGATATTATCAAGGTCATGGGTAGCGAAAATCAAATTTACAATGTAGATGGGCCTTACTTATGCCACCATTCCTTTTTTTGGTGAGCAAAGGAGATTGTATCGAGAGACAAGAATAACTTACATGGTGAGTAGTAAAGATAAACCTCAAAATTTTCTAATTTATTCTCTTGATACTGAACTTGGATTTGCCATTATTTTCAATGATTTGAATAATGAAGAAGAGCATGAGAAGAAATCAGAAAATCAACAATCTGAAATTCAGCAGTCCAAAAATGTAATATTCCTTTTCAAGAATTTCCGCACTATGGACAGTGGAAACGTTGTTTTCAGAAAATTACAATATAGAAACAAGAAACAGTACTTGGATCCTTTAATTTATGATGTATTAGCTTTACATACCAAATGGCATCATAAACAAATCATTCTAGCTATGTTAAACAAATCTCCCCAGCTCAATATAGCTCAAAAACACCCCAACCCCATGAATTTCATCAAACATAATTTCTGAAGCATGTAATAGCATTATTCCACAAGGTTTTCTACATAAAAATATGATTCATAATATAGCTGAAGATTTCATTAATCATAGAGCCAAGAAAATGGAGGTCCAGCGTCTTTTACACAAAATGGAGACAACCCGGCAAGGGTTTCATGAATGCACAAGTATAAAATGGTAGCCTTGCAGAAAATCACGCAGTCTAATGCAAATATATATTTTAAATGGCTAAATAATACATGAGATAGCTTATCAATACAGAAAAATGGCCAAAGGACCTCCTTGCTAGCCTTCCGAGAGAGAAAGGGCTCCTCCTCCTCAAGAACTAGCACAAAATCAAGGGATTTAACCTTGCCACAACATCACCTTCAGAAATGACGCAGTTTCTGCAAGAGACTGCGCTGTAGGAGTTGGTGACTGCTTGACCCTAAGCCAAATAGTGGAATTCAGCTCAGAATTCCCCTCTTAGATCCCTTCAACAAGCTGAACCAAGAAAGAGAATGGAATTCCTGCATGAGAATCCCTTGCACTAAACAGTGCAGCAACCCCAGCTAAACAACTGAAGCATGCAAATAGTCAAAAGACAAAACATAGAAAATATTTTGAATGCCTCCCAAAGCTGCCATCCCTTCCTTCTTATCCTTGGTGAGCCTCCTCACTCATGACCCCACTCATTAATGAGGTTGCTTCCTTGAAAATATCCCTCCATCAAAACTGCGTTGTCCCTATTAATTTCCCTCCTCTTTGAGCAGCGTTGTTGACTTGGTCAACTGGATCTAGTCCACATGCATAACCTCCTTCAACAACATAGGTGGCTTTATTTTTCCTACCTAAACTGATCCCCTTTTACATTGGGATTGTTTTATTCCTGCTAAAGAGATTTAAGGGTCTCCTTACCCCTTTTAATCTTCTAGAATGCAAAATAGAGCAACTTATAATATTCCAACTAGCAATAGCTAATTGGGAATATTACAGTCCTCCCCACCCAAAATTTGCTCGTCCTCAAGCAACAACAAAGAAGGATGTTGCAAGATATTCTCTCCTTCCCAAGTGGCATCCTCATCAGGAAGATTCCTCCATCGAATCGGATATTATTTGATCACTTTGTTTCTTAGCTTCACTCTCCCTTGTGTCCAAGATTTCCTCCGGTTGTAAAATTAGATAGCCTTCATCATCAATAGGTGGGAGATCTATGTTGGCAACAACATTTTTCCCAATGGCCTTATTAAGGCATGAGACATGGAAAATATTATGCATCATGCTTCCTTTAGGAAGCTCCAACTCATATGCTACCTCCCCAACACGACGGATCACCTTGTATGGCCCATAGAAATGTGGTTTGAGATTTTTTAGCTCCCTTTTCCTTGAGTGTAGACTATCTATAAGGTTGAAGATGCGGATAGACTAAGTCATCTACCTCAAAATGTCTCTCCATCCGACCACGGTCTGCATAAACCTTCTGTTGGTTTTGGGCGGTAGCAATGTTGTCTTTGAGGGCCCGGAGTATGTCTCGACTCTCCCTGGATCCACTCCTTTTCTCTGGGGAGCCTTGCTTGCTCCAAACATGACATCAACAAATGCGAGTTCATCATACCCATAGAGGGCTTCGAATGGGGTCATACTAATGGACATATGGTAAGTGGTGTTGTAACAATACTCCCCCAAGTGGAGCCACCACGGCCATGCCCCTCGTTGTCCTGAAACATAGTTTCTCAAGTAGCCTTCCGACCACTTGTTTACTATTTCGATCATGAAGAATATTCGGAGATGAGGGATTTAGATCAAGAGGAAATAGGATTATATTG
The DNA here is from genome assembly GCA_034641835.2 of Pinus albicaulis. Classification (NCBI taxonomy): domain Eukaryota; kingdom Viridiplantae; phylum Streptophyta; class Pinopsida; order Pinales; family Pinaceae; genus Pinus; species Pinus albicaulis. Next base: position 658,538,218 of record CM076583.1, on the reverse strand, counting down.
TGAATAAGAGATGGAAAACACAACGTCGAGGCCAAATAAACCCTCCATGTATGTACATAAACAACATCTTGAAAGTCAAATATTGGGGGGACCAAGGCATTGTGTTCAAACCCGGAGTAAAATTATTGGCGGTCCGATCTGCACAAATATGGATCTAATATCACAGATTGAACCAAATAATCTCAATGAAGCTTGTGAGGATAAATTATGGGTGCAAGCAATGAATGAGGAACTTGATCAAATTGAAAAAAAATTATACTTGGGAGATATTTCCAAGACCTAGAGAGAAAAAATTTCATCGTATCCAAATGGGTGTTCAAAAAATAAGATGAACTAACAAGGTCAAGTAATCAATAACAAGGCTCGTTTAGTCTACAAAGGATATGCTTAGATAGAGGGAATGGATTTCGAGGAGACCTTTGCACCATTGGCTAGACTAGAAGCAATTATATTTTTTTATCTGTTTTGAGTCACAAGAGCATACAAGTATATCGAACGGATGTGAAGTCACGAATTCCTCAATAGAAGTATGGAGGAATAAGTTTACATTGAGAAACAAGAAGTTTTTTAAGTTCATCATAGAGGAAGGATTTGTGTGCAAACTAAACAAGGTCCTATATGGATTCAAACAAGCTCACGAGAGAGCGAGTACGAGAGGTTGGATAAATACCTTCAACAACATGTTTTTAGAAAGGGGACGGTGGACACCAATTTGTACATAAATGATGAAGGTAACCATATACTAATTTTAGTGGTATATGTAGATGACATAATATTTTGAAGCGATGTGGAACAAGCTGGGGCATATATTTTTAGAATGTATGCAAAATAAAATTTTTAAATTTCCATGATTGGAGAATGGTCCTTCTTCTTGGGACTTCAAATCTCTCAATCTCAAAAAATGAGTGTTTATATCCCAATCCAAATACCTCCGAGAAACTACGAAAAAAATTTGGGTTAGAATATTGCAAACTTGTAAGCACACCCATGGTTACAAGTTGTAAGTTTTCTAAAGAAGTTGAAACACCCTTGCTAAATAAAATAGAATACAAATCCATGATAGGAATTTTGTTGTATATTATAGCATCTAGGGACATATATCATGCAGGTCATGGGACTTGTAGCCATATTTCGAGCTTTTTCTACGAGAAATTGATGTTTTTGTTGTCAAAAGTATGTTCAAATACCTTTTAGGGACAACAGAGTATGGGATGTTGTATGCTAAAAGCAAAGAATTCAAGTTGAAAGCCTACACTAATGTTGATTGGGCTGGAATTCCGGATGATAGAAAAGGCACTTTAGGTGCAACCTTCTTCTTAGGGTAGATGTTTAGTCTCATGGGTCGACAAGAAACAAGCCTACATCTCCTTATCGACCAATGAAGCAAAATATATTGTTGTTGCCTCTGCTACATGCAAATTCAATGGATTAAACAAACCTTGAAAAATATGAATATAGAGTTGAGTGATCCTATTCCAATCATGCGTTATAATACAAGTTCCAATGATCTCTAAAAAATCCTTTCATGCATTCCAAGAAAAATCATATCCCATTTAAGTTTTATTTTACGAGGGGATAAAGTTGGAGCAAATGTTGTCAAACCTCGAGTATGTGGCCACTAAAGGGAAATTAGCGAGATATATTTACCAAGCCATTAGAAAGAGAACCATTCAAATATCTCGGGAAGCATATTGTAGTTGTGACTCCACCCTCCAAATGACTTCATTTTGGAAAGGGTTGGAAGCTACTCGACATGTGGTATTCATGGAAAATTAGGATCGCAATGGTTCGGGGGGAGTATTCAAGAAGTAATCTTTTCCATTGGTGACAAGGGGGGAGAAGATAGGAGAATTACATGCCTAGCTCTGAGGGGGAGATTATGGTGTTTCCATCAATGCCAAAGGGGGGATATTGTTGGACAATGGGTGGTTGAATTAGTGTTGGAATTGATTTCAAAAAAATTCAATGGTGATTCATTGATATATGCGGGCTTTTCATAGAGAATCATCATAGTAGAAGTTTTATTTAAAGGCCATTAAATGATGTCTATCATGGTTTGGGTGTTGTCATTCCAAGCACAAGCGAGAAGGTTCCGAGAGGCGAGTGTGGCATAATATTTGGAGTCACATTATAGGCATAAAATGTACTCCCAAGTCTACATTGGACCATACCCATTAGAAATTTATTTTGAAGAGTTCTCCAACGATAAGCGAAGTCCAAAAATGGGTTCGTGAATTCAACCGGATGGTTTGCTAAATTTCATGACTTGAAGCCTTGAGAATTCTAAAATATCGGAGGTAGGAGCATCGAGGCTATGAGATATCGAAGCATCGAGGAGGCATAGAGATATCACATAGCGAGGTTTAGTGATATCGGAGCATCGAAATATGGAGGTCATCAACATATCGGAGGTCGGAAAATATCGACGCATCGACATATCGGAGATCTAGTGAGATAATGTATCGTAAATTCAGCGATATCGAGCATTGAAAGCCACAAGTCATCAACATAACGAAGGTCATCGACATATCGGAGATCGGAAAATATCGGCGCATCCGAATATTGGAGATAGGCGAATATCTAGCATGTCTATAAGAGGTAAAGAGCCAATAATTTCCAAAGAAGAGTTAGCAAAGTGTTGTGTAGGTAAATCCCCTCTCCCGACGAGGCGATCCCTCTAGCCCTAGGGTGGGTCTAGCGGCAAGAGGACATGATAATGTGTCGATTCCCGATTAATGAATGAAAATGTGTCTAGATAGATGTCCTACCTTGGTTCCAACACGGTTGTCGTAGCTGTGGCGGCGAGTCTCTCGATCTTCATCCCAACACATCGCGGTCCTCCGAGAAATGGTACTCGAGTGCTCGCACGAGGATCGAGAGAATGATAGCAACATACAAACAAATATTTGCATTCATAACTATCTAATTGGTCAAGGAGAATTAAACGTATTGCACAAGATTAATCACATCAACACAAGACAGGAACCAAAACATTAGTCATGTATTAATTAAGATAAAGAAAGAGATTAGAACCAAATGAGCTTTGACGTCAGTAGTCTCCTTCGGCGGGTCCGGTAAAAACGCGTCTCGAGCATTCGTCGAGGAATTTGGACTTGGAGATGTAATCAACCTAGACTCTCTCTCGACAAGGGGTCTCTCTCACTTGTATCTCACACCGGCTATATCGAGACTATTTCGGCTATTCTCCAAAAATGTTCAACTAGCTACATCTATGTGAGAGAGATGTATTTATAGGAGAGGAGGAGGAGGTTGGGATCCCTCAAATGGTGGAAGGAGACCTTATCCTTTGAGGGAGGTTGCTCAAAAAGTAGGGAACAAGAAGCCAAAGGAAGATGTTCGACATTATTCGGTCGAACAAATCATGCTAACTCGACTCACGAAGTGGTTGGAAATGGAAACTTTGCTTCTATATTTAAAAAAATTTCAAAAAATAGCTCAGCGTGGGCAGTCAACGAGACAGAGCGCCAATGGACGCAAGGCCCGGTGCTAATTTCCCTTATTGGTGCGAGGCCATAACTGTTTGCCAACGCAGACCCAAAATCATATGTTTTTGATGCTCTGTTCCGGGAATAGTCAACGAGAGGAAATGTTCTTCTCATGGAAATCTATGCAATGACACTTTTTGCAAGGCGTGACACAACTTATAAGTCATAGAAATGGTCCTCCAATGTGCGGGGATGGGGATTGCGAGGGGACGGTGACAAAATTTTGTGTAACGAGATCCCCCCTAAAGCATGAGGTCAGAGAGAGAGGAGGAGTGAAATGCTTTACGAGAATGCATTCAAACCAAAACACCGATGTAAGAAGAGCTGCAAGTAAAAAATACAACTAATATCTACGATACATGAACATGTGGCATGGGTGCGACCCATCCATAAATATAGTACATATAAAGTCGAGATCCGAGATATGGACACAACCATCCAGATGATGAGGATCAACAAATAGAATCGAGGTATGGTCACAACCATCCAATCAAAAGATTCATGCATATAGTCATGATAAACCAAAAATATCCCAGTAGCTTGGATCTTATCAAACAAAACCCAAGGTCTTGCGCTCCATATCGACCCGAACAAGTACAAATTCAAGCATGCGAATATGTGAGTTGAAGTCGAACATGCAAGAAAGTCACGTGATTACCGATTAATGATGAAAGTTGTTAACGGACACAAGAGAAACCACCAATAATGACAACGGCTCTCAAGGTACAACTAGTACAATCCACTGGAATGTGAACGGTGATACGGCATCGAACATCGGTAGAATCACTCGATCAAAGGCCAATGATGTTGACTGTCGTCGAATGCGAAGAAATTTCCATTAAGGCATGCAAGCTCCAAGGTACCGGAAGGGAGTCTCTCGATCAACTTCCGGATAATGAGCTAAAGTCGACGAGGAAGTGACCTGGTCGAAGGAGGGCTATAATGTTTCCCACATCATTGAAACAAGACGAGAGGAATATGATGATAGTGAATCAGGGACAAAAAAGAGGATAAGAGGGAGGTTGAAAACGCAAACGGAAAACTTCTCTTGAGCATATCGGCGACACGACTTGGGATTTGGCGATATTTGACATCAAGGGATTTGAGGTCATGGTGATGTGGAAAAAGAGAATATTAGTGGTCAAAATAGATTACCCAAACCCATGGTGTTGGGAAAAAATACGAGAGGGGGGGGTGAATCGGTATTTGAGAGTGACGAAAAACTTTTCACTTTTTTCTTTGAGCGATTTCCATACGCGGTTTTTATGAACTAAACTAGCATATGCACACAAAAATATAGAAGGAAACTAGCGTATACTTGATTTATCTTTCAAATTTAGAGAATCGGTACTTTTAAACGGATTTAATAGTTATGAATAAAGCTAGATAATCGAAGTTATGAGAAATAAACAACGGTATAAATCATCACACACACGAACACTAGAATTTAAGGTGGAAACCCAATTCGGGAGAAAACCACGCTATTGTCGTCTCTGTCTTCAATCTTTATTATATAGAAGACCTTTTACAACATTGTCGCGATGCGGACTTATACCGGTATGTAGGGCTTCTATCTACGAGAAGGTTGCAACCTTCTCTCGTTTCCCGACTACAGACGGAAGGGAGCTCCAACCCCTTGATATCGTTTACCGGTCTCTCTGGAAGGGAGCTTCTACCCCCCGATTTCAATACCGGCTTCTGCGGCGAAAGCTTCCACTATCATCGCGAAGGCTTCAACCCTCGGATCCACTGCAGACCACATTTCATCATTTTTCATCTTTGGATCAAACAACTTCAACACAACCCTTCACTTAACATCAACAAACATACTTTGCCCAAAAACTTCAAAACGAACCGTGAGACCACTGTAACCAGAATGTCGAAATAACCCGGAATTCGGAATAGATATGCATATACAAACTCAACCACTGAACATTCATTAATTAAAATAGCATACGCTACTTTGATTCACGAAGCCGCATACATACGCGCTTTCTCGCACACCAACCCGCGTATACCTCGTGTACATTATCTTCGAAGAAAACCCTAGCGCCATACACGCTTTTAATAGAGCGAACTCGCGTATATACGTGCTTTTCATGAAGCGAACTAGCATATAGATCTGTAAAAATATATTTTTCGGAGCGGGCCGAGATCTATAAAACTTACCCAGATTTATTCATGTTCTTCGGCAGACTTGCGCCGAGTCTTCATCATTTCTTTTGCGAGATCATCCTAGAGATTCATCATTTCTCGATCTAGAGATCTTGAACCTTCATCATATCCATAGGTGCATCATAGATTCGGATCTATCAAAATCGGGAGTTCAACCATGCGGATATCTCTTAAAGAGATTTATTTATTAACAACCCTTACACATGCACGCCTTTGCACTATGATCTTCTTCTCATTATATAGATTTAGCCTTTGTCAATACCATGAGTCAAAACCACTCAACCGCTGATGGTATTCCTAGATGGGATCAAATAGATAATCCGGCGCTCAATACGGTGGGCCAATACCATGGTAATGTCCACTTTGGTTTTATAAAATTAGAGCGCAAATAGGCATACGCTACTTTATACATACTTTTTCCCGCGTACATACGCTACTTTGCCTTTACAAACCCGCGTATGCTTTGTGACATATCTTATTCATGACTACTGCGGCACTTACTAGAATTTCTTTCTTTGTTACTTCTGAACTGCTCTGTAGATACATCAGATTTACATCATTAACAAATAGGTTGCTATCCAAAGACAACTCATCAAGATAGTTTCCATCAAGGACAACTTCATCAAGTAGGTTGCCATAAAGGACAACACATTGTATCATATTGCCAACAATCTCCCCATTTGGACTTGATGGAAACCATGATGGTGTTTGATCACCACAACGAGATAGATACATTGATTATAACCATTATTCAAACACCATGATACTCTCCCCCTTTGACATCAGGGGAAAAGGGCGTATTAAAACCAAAACAAGGTTTTTCTTCTCTTGTAGAAAGAACAGAGTTCTATAGATCGATGTGCCTTTGAAGTTACCATGCTCCCCCACGAGTTCATGCTTTGAATCTTCAAGCATATTTTTCAATGAAGTACATGACACTATGACCTTTCCTATCACCAAGGACTCATACAAGTGGATTTACATATGTGACTCAAGTACCCAACCAAGTGGGTTTACACATTTTGACTCAACTACCCAACCAAGTGGGTTTACAAATTTGAAGAAGTCCTTACATGATTGAATATAAAAATTTACATCATATGTCTCAACATGACCTTTTCATCAAATTATAGAAATAACTTATACAATCAAGACCAAAGAATCTCAAGCATGAGATCAGGACTACAACAAATAATTAGAATGCCAACAATGCATCCTTTCCACATGACCAATGCTCCCCCTTAGCTTGTGCATCTGAACACTTTTAACAACAAATCATCAATGCATCTTCATCAAACATCATAGAATGAAATAGAAATATGAGAGGCTGAAACATCACCATAGATACCAATCGACACCACGGGTACTGTCTTGAAGAATGCTTGACCCATAAAAAATTTGTCAGACAAACACCCATACGCGGTTTTTTTGTGTATAAACTCGCGTATATACGCGAGCTGTCCTTACGGAAATCCGCGTATCCAATTTAATCTTCTGTATTCAAGTAGATCGATCTTTCGCATGGTAGAAACTACTCCGACTTACGTACGAGGTATTCGAACGCTTCCACGGGTAAAGGTTTGGTAAATATATCGACAACTTGTTCTTTGGAGGGAACATACTCCAACTTCACCTTTTTTTCAAGCACTTGTTCACGTAAGAAGTGATACGTGATGGGTATGTGCTTGGTCTTGGAATGCATAACGGGATTCTTTGAGATATCGATGGCACTTGTATTATCACACATAATGGATATAGGAGGTGAACATTCAATTTGAATGTCTTGTAAGGTTTGCATCATCCAAAGAAGTTGAGTGCAACATGATGCGGCAACCACATATTCTCGCCTGCTTTGTAGATAAGGCAATAGAGCCTTGCTTCTTGCTAAACCAAGATACCAACGGGGCCCCCATATAGAATGCACCACCACTAGTGCTTTTCCGATCATCAACATTTCCAGCTCATACTGCATCGGTGTAAGCATGAAGAGTGAGATCAATATTCTTTGGATACCATAGTCCAAAGTCTTGAGTTCCTTGTAGATATTTGAATATTCTTTTGACGGCTCTGAAGGTGAGACTCTTTTGGATTATCTTGGAATCGTCCAACAATCCCAACTTTGCATGCATAATGTCCGGGTCTAGTCCTAGTGAGATAAAGTAGACCTCCTATCATAGATCTCAGTATTCGTTGATTCACCATGGGAGAATAATCATGAGAACTGAGATTACATCCTGTTATCATTGGTGTACTTACGAGTTTGCACTCTTCCATGCCATACTTCTTCGATAATTTTCTTAAGATATTTTTCTTGTGATAAGAATATGCCATCTGTTGCTTGATGCACTTGCAAGCCAAGAAAGAATGTTAGTTACCCCAAGTAAAGACATTTCAAATTCTTGTCGCATAAAGAAGAAAATTTTCGACTCATAGACTCTTCATTACTTCCAAAAATGATATCATCAACATATACAACCACAATCAATAGTTTATCATTTTCGGTTTTTGTGTATAAGTTGCTATCAGCGAACCCCTTTGAAAATCCTTGTTGATGAAGATATTTGTCAAGACGATAATACCATGCCCTTGGAGCTTGTTTGAGACCATATAGAGCCTTTTTAAGTTTACAAACAATTTTTTTCATCATTTCCCAAAATTAATCCTTCTGGTTGTTCTATATAAACTTCTTCTTCTAGATCACCATTGAGAAAAAGCAGATTTAACATCCATTTGATAAACTTTGATTTGTTGGAAGCTTGAAAAAGCAAGAAACATTCTTATGGCTTCAAGTCTAGCTACGACAACAAACGTTTCTTCAAAGTCTATACCTTCTTGTTGAGCATACCCCTTGTAAAAAAGTCTAGCTTTATTTATTATAACATCCCCATTCTCATTTAACTTGTTTTTGAATATCCATTTAGTTCCAATGACATTTTTGTCATGAGGTCTTGGTACTAATTCCCAAGTGTGATTCTTTTCAATTTGATCAAGCTATTCAATCATGGCTTGAATCCAACATTCATCTTTGCTAGCTTGATTGACATTGTGTGGTTCAATAGTGGATAGAAATGCTAGATAGCTAGAAGATCCCACAAGAGTCCTTCTTGTTTGTACACACGATCCCTTTTCTCCCAAAATTTGAGATTTCTGGATGATTCTTTTGAACATATCTGGATGGAGCTTTTTCAGATAATTCATCTTCGGGTTCTTCATTGGGTTCACCGTCTATATAATTTCTATTTGATGTAGAAGGATATATGTCATCATCGTCTTCATCTGTTGTTTGTTTTTCTTCTTTTGGAGCTACAGGAGACTCATCAATAACAACATCAATACATTCAACAATCTTCCGAAGTCTTTTATTGTAACATTTATCTGCTCTACTCCTAGAGGAGTAACCAAGAAGTATTCATTCATCTACTTTGGGTTCAAAATCGCCAAGTTTTTCATCATTATTTTTTATAAATAATTTGCTTCCAAAAACTCTAAAATGCTTCACAGTGGGAGGATTACCATACCAGAGTTCATATGGAGTTTTATCACTATTTACACGAACATGTGCCTTGTTAAGAATATTTACCGTTGTATGTCTTGCTTCTCCCCAAAATGTGTCGGGTGTTACGGAATCATCAAGCATAGCTCTAGCCATTTGTTGAAGCTTGTTCTATTCATTCTTTCTACTACGCCATTTTGTTGTGGAGTGCCAACTATAGAAAATTGTCTTTTTATGCCATGTTGTTCACAAAATTCAATGAATTCATCGGATGTATATTCTCCTCCTCGATCAGATCTAAGACACTTGATTTTTAGATCTAATTCATTTTCAACCCGAGTGCTTTGAAGACACTGAAATTTCTCAAATGCTTCATCTTTGTGTTTAATCAACCCAATCCAACGCATTCTATAGAAATCATCAATAAATAAGATATAGTATTGTTTACCGCATGGTGACTTTTTTCCTTACGGGTCCACACATGTCGGTATGAATGAGTTCAAGAGGCTTTCTTGATGATCCTTTTTGTTATTGCCTAAATCTACCTCGGGTGAAAGAAGGCAGAGTTCGGGGTAACATCAAACCACGCTCGGTCTGGTAGCTAGCCCTACCGAACGGGGAGAGGGCTCTCTCGGGTCAATCTCAATGAAAATTAATCAATAGGGCTTGAGATGACTGAAAAAAAAGCTAATTTTAGGCTAGGTATATAAATAAAGGAGTTTGAGTTTGATTTTGGGGGGGGGGTTTTTGTTGGATCAAAGGGAAAAGGCGAGTTTTGGGTGCGGGGGACAGGGCTTAGTTTTTGCGAGTTCTGATTGGGGTGAGGAAGGCAAGTGTTTTGATGCTTTATATTGATTAAATGGATGGATCATACTGATGGGGGAGCTGAAGAGGGAAAGAGGGTCTCAAGAGTCCTCCTCAAACGAGATGAAAACATGTAAAATTAAACAAAAACTAAAGGCAGAGCAAAAGCAAGCTACTAAATTCTACCTTTAACACTGATTTGCTTAATTTAAGAAGAAAAGGAGAATGAAAATGGTACACATAAACATAAGTGAACTTAAAAAATACATGGGGAAAAAAACCATCAATACACGAGCCACAAGGATCCCAAAGAGAGCTGCAAACCACAGTCTATTCCTTTTCCAAAATTGCGAGAATGAATGTACGATGAAGTGCTCGAGCAATCCCAAGTGTCCAACCACTGAAAATGTACGAGAAAATACATAATATATACAATTATAACTCCTCCCCCATGCCTCTAGGGGGTCGAGATCATCATTCTAGGAGTTGTTTCAACCATATCTAAACTAGGAAGCTGAAAAAATAGGCAATGAAAACAACTTGCCTCTATATGCTAGGAAACTGATCCATTCACTCACATTTCACCTTTTGATGAATGAATCTTCTAGAAAAAGTAAAAATGTGCCAAAATTACATCATGGTCATGAAATTACATCAAGATAGATCAAAAGTTTACATGAAAAAAGTGAAACTAGCCAAAACTAGCGAAAATTTCTAAGGCTGTTGAGTGAAAAAATAGGCCAAAATCATCTATGCATAGCAAAACTTTGGGAGCTGATTTTGAGGCCCTTCCCGAAGTCAAAATTGAGCTCATGATAGCTAGTTGGAAAGCCCTGCTTGTCTACTTTCCAACCCAAGTGGAATTTCTGGATTGGGTTTCCATTTGAGCCCTCCAAAAGTTCAATCTCCCAAGACTGGTTCCTGTGTGTGCAAAAAGTGGCGAGAAAGGCCATTTTCAAGGTGTTTTTGACCCTTTAGGCAACCCGAGAACTTGATGAAATCCTTAGGACATTCCACGAGCATGCATAAATTTTCATATAAAAATCCAGAAATACCAAGTTTTTCCTCTAGAGGATCTTCCAATCGTAAGCGCGCGCCAAGTGGCGCTACGCGTCGAGCGAGAAAAAACCTGTTTTTTGACCAAAAAAATTCAAAAATGACAAAATTTTCTCCAAATTCCTTGAAATTTGGATTGAAGGTCCCTCATCAAGTACCATGCTCAGCCAAAGAAACTTCGGCCAAGAGTTGGAGCCGATCATGCCTTTTGCACTGCCTTAGTGCCATCCTTAGCCTCGCTTTCAGGATCTTGATCCTCACTTTGCAAACATGTGTGCGTGCCCAATAGTGGTTCTTCATGTGTCGGAGCATGTTATTCTCTTTGTTTTCCTTCTCCAACAGCTTCTCTAGATGCAGGTTGACCCTCTCGAGCCAAGTCTCCCTATCGGACTCAATCTCCCGCTCGATAGGTGTCATCTCGGATGGGCTTCTTCGAGCGGCTTGCCGGTTTTTCACGGATGTTTTGCAACTCCATGATCGTCTGTTGATCCTCCAAATGCTTATTCCTTTGCTCCGGATAGTTAATGATCCATTGATCTCTACGCAACTTGTCGTTCAATGTGTTGATCTCGAGTTTTACTGCTCTGAATGATCTCTCTCGGTTTTGAGTTTGGAGAGCTCAAATCCGCATCAATCAATGTGAAATCGGTATCTGGCCTCTCGAAGGGCCCTCCTCCTGCATAGGCATATTTCCTTTGTCCTCATGCACTGTGCGATGATGATGGCAATGAGAACACTTCCACCCCGGGTGGAGATAGTACTCGTCGAGACTGCTGCAAATAATTCTCTCGTGCCTCTACGAAAAGTGACATACACGGCTACCATGATAGGCTCTGTCTCGAGACCTTCAAACTAATGTGAAGGTTCACCCTGCATCGTGAACAATCTCCCGAGGAGGGCTGAGGGGCTGTAAAGAAGTCACGGGAAATTAAATCTTCCCATGCAATGCCCACGTAATCCAAAGCTGATGTACCACAATCATTTTGATGAGCGCATAATGATAAATGATGTTGTGTTGTTGCTCATGAGTCTTCTTACGCACAAGAGTAGTCATCCTCTCTATGTTTCGGCACATGAAATATGGAATTTTCATCATCCTCACTCTCGTGAAATGCATCAATAATCGATGTCGTATGCATAGAGGCGTGAGAAACGACCCTCACAGCGAAGTATACGATAATGAGTCTCATCAACGGTGCATAAGATTCCTTCAAGAACCGGAATGGGAATACCACGATGAGTCGCCTCACATAGCCAGGGCACGATGTATGGCTCGTAATGAACTCTATCCACATGATGTTTTTTGTTCCACTCCTCACCTACATTCGGTATTCCTGTTGCACGAGAAATGGTTTTCGGTGTCAAGGTGAAATTTACACCGGCGAGGGTAACACGACCATCTCGCAAATGTAAAACAAACAATCGGGCCAACTCCCGATGATGTCAAATGCGAGCAATCCTCTCACAATACGATAGCATGAGCTGCTCTCGAAAACATGCCATGGCAAGTGGGCGAGGCCTCAAGCGAGTCAATGAGGTGGGCTCCTCCCTCACATGTTTGCCTCCTTTACGAGGCCTCCTCGGTACATGAAGCTGCGCTGGTAGAATCATTGTCTTGCTCATATGATGACTCGGTGTCCGTCATGGTGTCACAATTTTATGCCAAGTGTATGCTCTGATCTCGTATGAGGTGAAAAACAAAAAATTTGGTGTATTTTGCCTCCAATTGCCAAATGTGTGCCAAAAGGGAAAAGGAGCTGTGGACAGTGGGTACAATGGACATTTTGTCAAGTGAAAAGCGAAGTGTGGGGACGAGTCACTTGAGCGTGTTTTAGGAATGTGATGTTTGGGGATTTTTTTTGCAAATGACATGGGAGAGTGATAGTGATAGGGAATGGTAAGATTTAGACATAGGGATAAATGATTATATGAGTGGCTTTATAAGGGAATAAGGAAGGGATATTATTGATATTATAACGGTGAGGAGGAAAAGAAACACGGATAGGGGGAATGGGATTTGAATTAATTGGCACCAAAAAATCAGACTTTTAAAATTCAAATACAAACCCTAAGGAAGCGAGTTTTTGACAAAAGATAGGGTTTATATTTCAACCTCCAAAATTTCAAATTCCTCCCCTCCAAACAACACCCAACACAAGCTAAAATCAATGGCAAGGGCTCACAAACTTACTTGGAGCAAAGGAGATTGAGTCATTTTGGAAATTTGATGAAGCGGTGGTGAAAAAATCGCTTGTCGACCCTATGCGCCGCACGCACAACCCGATGCAGTCGCGCTCATTGTATGCACGCACACGTTGAAAAAATACACGGTGGCGGGCGGTCCACGTGCACCGCGACCTCTGATGCGTCGCGACTACCTCCCAATGCGCCGCGCGGCCTCCAAATACACGGTCCCCATCCTCAAACACGAATTTCGTTCCTCCACGATTTTACTTTGGGTTTTTGACAACTTCTTGTGTGCAAATGACATTTGAATGGTGAAAATATCTTGTATAGTCATGGATTTGATTTTTTGTTTTTGCAAAAAACCCACTTTCTTATGTCTCAACTTTGGCACTTTTCACATTGTTAATACAAACTACGTTTTTGTTTCCACTTTGACTTTTTGATTTGAAATGACGAAACTCTTGTCTATTTTTTTGCGAGGGATGAGCTGCACGAGAATTTGGCAAAAGGCGAACGAGACTGCGCTCTGAAGAATTTGACAAGCTGAAAAAGCTTGGAAAATATACATGGAATTTATTACAAAGGACAAAATGATGATTTTCTTCAAAACAGAGTTTTGAAGAAAAGTCACGATCGAGAAATATGACAATGAAATTTTGCGACGAAAAACTTATCTTGAGCTTCCCTCATGTGCCCTGCTGGCATTATTAAACATTATTGAAGACTAAACCCTAGACCTAATGACTAAAAAAACCCTAAAAAACTCTTTGCTGACCAAAAGATCAAACGAGAATTTGTAAATGACTTTAAAATTGATTTTGATGAACTTCGATGAACAAATGCGAGCCGGCGTGTACAAGACACGAGGGACATGAACGACAAGACCCTTCAGTCAAGAAGACCGATGCTCCTAATGGAATGCATATGATCGAGCTGAATGAGACACCTAAAAATGAAATGCAACAAAAGAGATTTTTGATCTCCGACGGAGGGATGAACAGAGACCGACTCTAACATTGGCTCCAATGGGGATGGTAGCTCTGGGAGGTGCCAAGAACTACGATTTACGGGAGAGTAGGCGGTGCACGTTCATCGATTGGGCTATGGAGTCCATAATTTTGACAAATCAACGCAAGACTCTTGACTCATTTATTGGTCGAAAATTTGAACTCGAGCGACTCAACTTTGAAAGCGAAATGGGACCGAAATCTCGACTAGACATACTCAAAGAAAAGGCTACGATCAATCTTTAGAATTATAGCCTTCACTTCGGGCCCCAAATTGAAGAAAATATCACAAGACACACTTGCAATGAGCGAAATAAATGGTATGTACGGTGACAATGTAATCAACAAAAAAAATCTCAAAAATGATACAGCTTGAGCAGCGACCATTGACCGGCCCTCCCGGACAATCTTCCCCATTCATATCCTTCGGAAGAAAAGCATTTTCGACCTCGATATGCGGCAATTTTAAAGGGTCCTTTCCGGAGATTTTCGAACTTACCGTGCTTACCTTTGTCCTCATTTCTAGCATCCTATTTCAGCTACCACTTCCCTCCAATTGAAATTTGTTCGCCTTTGCTTTCTGTCATAGATTTTCTTAATTCTCTCCTATAGCTTGAATGTGTTTTGAAAAACTTCTTCCCTCGTCTGCTCTGCAAATGGATCATTTGATTTATTCTTCTCTACATATGATCTTCTTCACTGCGACTTCCTGTAGAAGTTTGACCACCGGGAACCGCGAGAGAGGTAGGAAACACTATATCAACTCCATAAACCAACTCAAGGGGGACATACCAATGGATTTCTTCGACTCATTCGTGCGCCCAAAGTGCATTGACCAACTTCTTATGCCAACTTTTCTTGTTTATTTCCAACAACTTTTTAATGATGTTGACCAAAGATTTGTTGGAAGACTCCACCAATCCATTGCCTTGCGGATGATAGGTGGTTGAATGCCCCAAAATGATTTTATACTTGTCACAAAACTCAATCATCCTTTTTGATTTGAAAGTCATGCTGCGTTATCAATGATTAACTTATTCGAGCAACCAAAACGAGACAAAATGTTATTCTCAAGGAAAGAAATTATTACCAGAATCCGTAGCTTGCACTGGTGGGAGCTGCTTCAATCCATTTCGTGAAATAATCGTCGCCATTAGGATCCATCTATGTTGTCTGAAGAAGCGAGATGAATTTCACCAATGAAATCCAAACCCCCTATCTCGAAAAGGAGCACTCACCTCAATGGGCTTAAGCGGCAAAGTCTGTAATTTGTGTCTTCCTTCAAAAATACGACACTCATGGCGCATTTTGATAGTCTTATACACATCGGCAAACAATTTCGGCCAATAATACCCCGCTCTCAAAATCTTATTGGCGTTGTTTTTCCAAAAAGGTGAATGCCACAATCTCCTTTGTGAAAATCCTCCATAACCCGCTTTGCTTCTTCTTCCACCAAACAATTCAGCAAAACACCACCGGGATCTTTCCAATAAAGCGAATTATTCAAAGCACAAAAATTAGCACCCTTCAATTTCGAGTTCTTTTGTTTCTAGCCATACGGGTGGTGGTGACAAATTTTGAAGCACATATACAATATCCGAATACCAAGGAGACGTCACAAAGATTTACGATACGAAATAATGAAATTTCCTCATTATCTTCGGACATAGCAGCGAAATAAGATTGATGTCCAAAGTGTGCAAATTTGATTCAGCCATTAGCTTTGCTGACCCTTGCCCTTTGATAAGTTTCGTGAGGCTTTATCTCCACATAATACTCCAACAAGGCGGCAATCCATCTACCCCATCTCCCTTGGGATCTATTTGCACTAGAACATCCTTAACGACGACGTTAGGAACATACAGCAACAATATGAGAATGCAAAATATAAACTCGAAAATATTTCAACGCCTTCACAAGAGCAAGAGCTTGCTTTTCAATTATGCTATATTTCGGGGCTGCATCTCTTATAGTACGGCTGAAAAAAAGAAATTGGTTTTTTCATGTCCATCTCTTTTTCTGCATTAATATCGCTGCTATAGTATGCTCACGAAGCAAAAGAGAACAAAATAAAATCACGAGTGTAATCCGAGTCGATCAAAACCGGAGTCGATGAAAGAACCAACTTCACTAGATTGAAAGCTTTACACGCCTCTTCACTCCACTTTACTACACTATCCTTCTTAAGCATGTATGTAATCTCTCTTAGATGTTCGGCAAAGGTTAGGCACAAAGTGGCGTAAAAAATTCATCTTACCATTAAAAGATTGAATCTCCTTCTTATTCCAGGGGAAGATCAATTTTTACTGAATTGCTTCAACTCATCTTGGGTCAATACGGATGCCATCTTTTGAGATAATGTGACCAAGGAGTTTGCCCTCATCCATGGCAAACAAACTCTTCTTTGGATTAAGTGACACACCATACTTTCTACATCGCTGAAAAACAACTTTCAAATGGTAAAGATGCTCTTCATCGAATTGGAAAAGACTGTCAAATCATCAAGATAAACAACTAGAAAAACATCTTTCTCATTCGCAAATTCCATATCCATTGCATCTTTGTAATGTCACACCAGCATTCTTTAAACCGAAAGGCATTTTTTTCATAATGGAAAGTTCCCCACGGAGTGGTGAATGTTGTTTTGTCTCTATCATCCTCATGGACCAAAATTTGGTTATACCCGAAATAACCATCGAGTAGTGACATACGAGATGCTCCAACTACTCGCTTGCAATATGTGATCCATTTTGGGCAATGGATAATTTTCTTTCAAAGAAACCTTGTTCAAATTCCGAAAATCAATGCACAAACGAATCTCACCGTCTTTTTGCGTACGGGCACCAAATTGGAAATCCAATCTGAAAATCTTATAAGAACAATGATACCAGCCTTGTATAATCAATTCACCTCCTTTTTCAATCGAGGGCGACAATTTCGGGATTTATCCTTAACTTTGCTGAAAAGGCTTACGATTTGGCTTAATAGGAATGGTGTGATGAATTATATTGGTATCATACGTCTTTAAATCTGAATAGTCCCAAGCAAAAGCATCAACAAAGAAGACAACAAATTAACATATTTTTCTTTTACCTCGCGTGGCAATGATTTGGATAACGTCTCCATCTTTGGATTTTCGGACTTTTTCCAATGTTCACGTCTTCAACTCCCTTTTCGGTTGGCCGCAAGGTTGGCTTTCTAGCTACTTCATCTTGATCAAAGAGCTCTTCTAAAGGTATCAAACCCTTAGGAATGACATTATCTTTTAGTCAGTAATACTTCCATCGATTTATTTTCATATCGACCTCACCATCATCATATTCCACGTCAATTGAAGTGTCTTTGAATTTACCTTTGTTCTGCGAGAAATTCATCAATCTCATCATCATCTTGGAATACTTTCCAATACCTTTGATTATCCGGGACGGTTGGACGATGTTTCACATGGATCTCGAACTTGTTACTTGAGTTCATTGGGATCTTCAAATTACTAGCTTCTTTGGCAAGAGCATCCGCAATACCATTCCCGAATGCGAGGGATGCAAGTCAAAGTATAATCCGAAGATAACTTCAATATATCAAGAACAACATTTCGATAAGCCCGCATCCGAGGATGCTTAGCACGATACTCACCCTTCACTTGCTTAATTACCAACTCGGATTCGCCATAGTCGCAATTATCTTAGCATTCAACTTCCTAAGTATTTTCGGACCAACAATCAAAGCTTCGTATTCCGCCTCATTATTCGAACAATCAAATGCTAACGTGTAAGAACAAACTCTCACATTACTAGGTACCTTGTTTGGGGCGGAAAAAGGACTACGAACCCAAATGCCGATTCCAGCACCATCACTCCCAAGCCTGCACCATCGAAATCCATAGTCCATAAACCTTCTTCATCTTCTTCCAAGTGCTGAAATTTCGTTTTGCTCTCGTTATTTCTGCTTGTTGTCCCTCAACTTTATGATGTTGTCGGAAGGTTGATTGCTCAATGAGAACTCTCAAGTTCTTGTCTCTCTTTCATCAAAACTTCTGCGAAATTTTTTTGTAATCTCCGGGAATGTCCTCTACTTCAACTAACTGACTATCTACATCATTGAAACTATCACGAATACAAAAAAAAGACTCTAAATGTATGTATGTACATAATTAATCGGATGATTTACCGGTTTCTCCTTTCTTGGTGATCATATACTTCATCTTTTGTTCCCGATATAGTTTTCTCATACGACGAACACGGGAATGGTAGCATAGGAGAAATCAAGTTGTATGGTTCCCTTCAACTTTGCTCCCCAAGATCCGGAAAGAAGTATGCCAAATCTAGGAGGAATGTCTGCACAACCACGTCCATCAAAACATTCTTCGCCGAATCGATCTAAACTTACTACTAAATCTTTAATAAGCCCAATGCATCTTACTCTGCTTGGAATCAAAAGAATACGGATCATGATACTTTCGAGTGATGTCCAATCCCAATTTCTCCATAATCACCTTCGGCATGAGATTGTGAGAAGCTCCAGAATCAAACATGGCATTATGTAACACAAAATCATGCAATCTAAGGTGATATAAAAAGGCGACACATCACTATCGGGAGACTCACCATCCAATGTTGGTCCAAATATCAACTCGAGTTGATCATCTTCCACATTTAGCATATCATACATTGGATCGAAATTCGAATTTTAGATACTTGACCCTTGTAGCTGCTATGTTTCATTAACTCGATCGAAAAGGAATGGAAACTTTCAACTTAGAAATCTCACTTTCTAAGTTAAAAGGCTGAAAGTGTTTTCTACATCTTTAGTCTGGAGCATCCTTCTTTTCGGCTTTCTCCTTCGATACAATTGGCTGATTTGATCTTTCATTTGCTAATGGAGGCTTGCTAGTAGCTGCAGTAGATCAAATACATCTTTCCCTTCTTTGTGCAATGGGCATCATTCTTCGACATGTCAAACTTCTTCTTTGGATTGGCTTCGTATAGG
>CM076583.1:658500148-658518954 GCA_034641835.2 Pinus albicaulis | reverse complement strand
GGTTAAACACCCGCCTCTGTACAACTGAACGAAGTACATGGTTTCAAAATTTTTTTTTTTTTTTATTTTTTTTTTATTTTATTTTATATTTTGTGTGTGTTTTTTTTTTTTTTTTTTTTTTTTTTTTTTTGGAGGGTTTTGTACTCCTTGTACTCCTGACCATTCTGCCTCGGCCTCGGCCTCGGCCTCCTGGGATGACATCCGGCCGGCCCACCCTCCACACTCACTAAGACGCATAGCCCTGTGCATCGAAGTCCTTACACCTCTTCTAGACTTGAGGTCCTCAATCCAATACCAGACACTTGGCCTCCTCAAGATGGTCTTATAGCCCCTCAAGAGCAGTACAAGACAAAGGGAGTCACTCGGGTATATGTAGTGTTGATTGAGTATGTCCTCAATCCATATATTACATATTCTCCCTCGTAGGTATGGGCTCCTACAAGATCATCAAATAACTGCCCTTCAAATATTCGTGATTTCCTCGTCAATCACCACATCTTGACATACATCCAATGCATTAGCTATAACATCATAATATCATAGAAAATGATCCACATTCCAAGTCTTGCATTTCCTCATTGTTAATCACCACATTCCGAATAGTAAAACAACCGTATGCCCACGCATGCCATAAAAATCGCATGCCATTACCACATAAAATACACTCATAAATTATAACATCAACATATCACCATCAAGGACATATCATGACATCACATAATAAACTAACCACATAAATAATATAGCCTCAAATCATAACATCATAATCCCATGCATATCATATTCATCATGAGCATGTATCATCATTTTTCATAACAACCATATAAATAAGAACCACATGTGCATCATTACCATCATCTAATAACAATTAACTAAAACTACAATCGAAATCATAGTGTATGATTTAGATGTATCAATAAAATTTAAACAAGAAGACATGATCTAGATGCTCCATACAAAGTATCTATCTAAACTAAGTTATGTAATCCTATGTAGTTCACCACAAATTAACCAAAAAGATAAAGAAGGTCACATTGGAGCAAGGTCAATCAAATAACTTATATATGCATAAATAATCACCATGCATGAAATAATCTACCATAAATCATCTCATATAGTTTTGTGAATAAATTTCCAATTCATAAGTCAAATCTTTAATTCTAAATGTCAATTTTGAAATCTCATCAATGATGCTATGTTGCCATTTAGTTTATTTAGACATCAATATTTCCTTATGTTGGTGTGCACTTCAACCAATCATCCAACTCAACAATTAAATATCATATTATCCAATTAATATATATTAAACTATATTATTTAAACCTTTATACTTTTGTCCTATCATAAATTAAATGCACTTATCTTTATAAATTTATATTATCATAAAATTAGATGCACTTATCTTTATACATTTATATCATGCATACTAAAATGTCAAAATATTTCTTATGACATAATATAAATAAACCATTTAAAATCATATATATAATAATAATATATTTTCATAATTATAAGTTTCATTATTTTATATATATATAAAATTCCAATATATATATTATTATACCAAATAAATATTTTATAAATATAATTTTATTAAAAATCATTTATTAAACAATATCAAGATTACTAAATATTAACTTATTCTATATTATGTTATCACTTTTTATAAAACATGTTAGATAATCTCAAATTATTTATAATTATCACCTATTTAACCAAATTTTCTTAAAATTAAACTCAATCGCAGAAGTCCACCGGTTGAATCTCCCCAAATGACACAGTGATTAAATGCTTTCATTCTTTCAATTACGGGAAGAAGGTTAACTTTGCCTACGGACTATCAATATGTTTTATATTTAGCTCTCTGTAATGTAAAAGGTGCTTTGTAAAGTAAAAATGCTTACTTTTTAGAGATTGCTTTTTATTTTTATTATGATTGCAAAATAAAAAATAAAAAATATATTTATTTATATATTTTATTTTATTTTTTTAATCTTTTTTTTGAAATTTGTTATTACAGAAAAATTATATGGACAAAAAGAGTTTATCGTGTTTTTTTTGGTAAGTTGAGTTAATTTATTAATATCGAGAACATAATATTACATATACATACCAAAAGGGTAAGTCAATAACCAATTCTTGCTTTTATTACGCTATTTCTCCGGGTCACGGGGAGGAGGTCGCCTAGACAAAACTTGAAAATGAGCTTTACATTGTGTGTGGTAGCGATGATGCATCTAAAAGCTAGAGAGTAGAAAATGACGTAAAAGCCCCTCAGGCACATATGACAAAACTGAGTAAAACTGAGGCAAATGCTGTACCGTTATTCATCATCATCATCATCACACAAGTGATTTCTCCTTTTCAATGGGACATGGGAGCTCGCGCAATATCGCCCTGTCACCAGCTCACACGTAGGCAACAATTGGCGGGGAAACTTCCGCAGAGCGTAGAGGATGGGGGAGTCTCGGTCACTTCCATCAAGAACTCTTCGTCCAAACGCTCGTCGTAATCCGCGATCCGCATGTCCCATCTCAATCTCTCGGCGTGTTAAAATGGCTCTGGGAACCGCCGTGCGGCCGCAGAGGGAGCTATGGGAGAGTTGGTGACCCCTCTCGCGGCCGATTTCTCTTTGCGCCGCATTGCCCTGGGAGACCCTGCTCGCTCGTCGGGACCGCATTTATGGCTTGCCAGGGTGTGGGCGCAGGAGTCGTCAATCGATTCGCGTGTTGTCCTTGCCGTGATGGTAACGACCGAGAGGGTCTCCTCTCTCGACTACCACGACTGGGCAGGCCGGGCGTAGCCCGGGGGCCATTGCAGCAATTCGAAGGGGAGGTGGAGGATAATCGGGGCGAAACAGGTCGCTAAGATCAAAAGCTCCTGTAGGATGAAGAGCAACAAGGAGAGGGCCTGCGCGGGGCCCACCGATCGAGGCTTTGGCATGGATTTGGAATCGTTAGAGAACTATTAGAAGGAGAAGAGAAAATGCAAGGGTGACCATAAGGAGGAGAAAGGGTGAGTTCAGAGGTTATATATAGGTATGAGGATGAAGTCCGTAAGGGTGGCATCGAATGACCCTCGCACTAACCACGTGTGGAGCCGCGAAACACAGCAGTAAGTAGGATTGCGATGTGCCGATTATTCAATGTTATGATGACTGGTGGTATGGGCAAGGTGATGGTCGCCTGTGACGCATCGTTTGGCTTGACATTATCTTTGGTTTGCGGAACATGCGAGGAGTTAACAAGAATTGGATCCGCCGCAAGTGTAGAATTGCATTGGAGATTTCAACAATCAGATGGTTGAGATTTGATATTCACTCAATGCATACGTCACCCGCATTCGAGATTATAGAAATTACCAAGAATATTTACTGTGACTTTCTATTTTTTCATGTTATTTACTAATTCATCATGGCTTTAAAAACTCTATTTAATTTCAAAAAATATTTAATTCCGTTCATGGCATTATAAATGTGAACTATAATTTCTTTTATAATCATAAATATATTGATTTATTTATTATTATTTTATCGTTATAAAATTAAATTATAATCCTTAAAATTTGAATGACCCAACTAAATTCTCTCCCTTCCAGGAAATTAGACGCTTAAAATATTTTTGGTAAATGGAGTTGGGAGCATTATGAGATGCATTTTGAATGTATGGATGGTATTGGTTTTGCATTTATAAATGACATTAATGCAATGTTATACGCCCAACCCTTCATTTAAATATATATATATATATATATATATATATATATATATATATTCAAATTTACTGAATATCAAAAGTTTTGGACCAGTTTCTAAATAAACGTGAAAACATAGTGACAAATCTGAAAACTAACTCTACGATACTACGAATTCTCTCAATTCAAGCTTTGACATACAACTAACGCTATGAGAATTATTATCTTCAATATGTTGGTTATCCATATGTTCGTATGGCATGATATAGTTGATATATTCATGTGGTTAAGAAGATATTCTTGAAATATGCTCGTGCAGTTTCGAACTTGTTATCAACGCAAGAGTGCTGTCATTTTTTTAAACTAGAAAATAAGATTGGATTAAGTCCTAGGTTACCGTATTCGTTAAATTATTGATTGGAAAATATGGTTGGTCTTAGTGAATATATTTATTGATTAGAAATTAAAGTTAGTCTTAAATATAAATATATATATATATATATTTTACTGCATTTAAAAAAAGAACTTTTTAATTTCAAGTTAAAATTATGAATTTTTTTTTAACTACCCAAACTACTAACGGTTTGTCAAACACTTTTGTTCTTCTTTAATTAAGCATTCAACTTATAATTAACAATTATTGCCAATTTATAATATTTATACTTTTATCTAATTAATTAAAGAGAGTACATATTAAAATTCCCCAACCATATCATTATATATAGTAAATCCTCAACGGCTCCTTCATTATCGTTATGAAATTGCAAATTTATTTGTAAAACTTATGTAAATTATTTCATTCTATTACATTAAAAAAATTCAAAACTATAAATATTAAAGAATTTACATAGCATGTTCAACACAAAAATATGGAAGTAGTATATGGAAATTTGAGAAATAATTGAAATGTTTTTTCTTTTCTTTTTTTATTTACATTAAAATTCTCATAAATTTTAAGGGTTTGAACTTAACTATGATATTATATGTAACAACTACAAAATTTAACATGCAAATAATTATATCAAATATGCAATTAATAATCAACACACAAACTTTTAACAAGATAGCATAGAAAATTTCATAAACGTGAGTAAGGAAGATTTACTCCGTAATGACGATATTTCTTACTGAGACTCGAAATGGAACGATATTTGAATCTCGCTTAATTGCAACAAAGTTTTAGGGACGAATTTTCACCTAACCGTAGGCTCCTCAAATACACGTAATCTTTTTATTAGAAGCACATCAACATACGACCGTCAACCCCGATGCGGCATCGATGGTATGAAATGTGGCAGATTTGGTTGGCGCGTGATTCTACCATCGCCACCCTTTCCTTCGTCCTCGTAAACATTAATTTCATTAACGACAGAGCCACCCACCGCATTTATGCGCAAAGACGCCTGCTCATGCGCTCGCGTCTCGCTCTTTCAGCCGTTATGGCTTTTTCCGGAAGCTTCAAGCCCGGCGTGTTGCTCGCGCTCTTCTGGATGCTCCTGCGGGTCTCGGTGAGCACACCTCCAGGACCAACACCGGCGCGTATGTTCAATTTTTTTGGTCGCACAGACCTCATTCCCGCCATGTTTCGTGCAGCTCCCATTGCTCGTGGATTTTGGGTTTCACCGACTCTTTTCCGATCCGTTCGGGCCACTTCTACCCCTTCCGTGCTCACTCTCCGGTCCGCCCGTCATTCCCCCGCTCCGCTTCTTGCTTGGGCTCGCTCGCATTTCTCCACGTTTCCAATGCCTCGCCTTTCCACACCAGAGGACGCGGTATCGTCGCGCCTGCCGTGCCTCGTCCTCCCCACCACCCTCCTTCCACCTCTCCGAGCTCCTTGTCTCCTCCTCGACTCGCCGGGTTGTTACCCCGAGACAAGAAGTGGTCGTTTTCAAGCCGGTCGCAGTGGATTTCTCACCGCAAAAGGCATCTCCCGCTCTCATCCCCACACAAAGATACTACCCAATTCCGTTTCCCCTATTTACTCAAATACGCCGACTACATGCACCACCATTACCATTGATTTTAAAGAGGAGCCCCCGATTTGAGTGCCGAGCTTCCGAGTTCTCATCCTGGCGAAATGGCGTCGATAGGCCTTGCTCTCCTCTAGCTAGTGGTCAAAAAGGAAAGCTGTCGTAGGCAAGACCTCGGCAGATCCTAACTGAAGATAGTTCCCGCGACACCAAGCGAGGTTGTTTTGATGCTACAAATGAGAAGGTGGCGAGGACGACACCAAGCGTGGTCGTTCCGTGCTGCTGTGCTGATTTCAGGAAAGGATGAGGAGGAACCTTACGCCTCATGCATGTCGAGTACGAATCTTCCCCTCCTCTCAAGGTATTTAAATGGCTAATCTCCATTTTTTCTCGTTTTTTGGATGGTCGACAATCCAGGTTCGGCACCGGTTTTTGCTCGCTACTCGAAATTTCGTCATCTTCGCATTTACAACTTGTCTGCATCATTTATTCTCCTTTGCGGGTGGCAATATTTTTTGTCCTGGGAACGATTATGTTTGCATCACCCGTTTTCTAGTTACCGGTGGGTTGACAAACCGCCGGAGTTTCAGGTCAGTTTTCCCTATGGGCGTCATACTCTCTTATTGAATCGCTCGATTGAGCTTCATGGTCGTTTATGTGTGGTGTTACTATGGGTTGATAAACCGTTAGAGCTTCATGGTTGTTTTAGGAATGCCTATTACCACTGCCGTAACTTATGAGGCCCCAGTCTTCCATGTAATCTTTTTTTTTGTACACTAATAGATTAATCTTATTCGTAGAAGAAAAAAAAAACCGCCAAAGAATCCTTGGTCTCACAATACCTTTCTCTCAAGAGAATGGATGAAGGAATGATGAATAAATGAATGAATCTTTCTCAATGTCTATTAAATAGACCAAAACAATAAAATAGAAACGCATGCACACATTCCATGTGTCAACATGCAACTTTATTTCTTTTATTTTAAGTTTTTACTTAATTTAACATTACTCTTAATTTAACTCTTTCTTATTTTATTTTACTTTTTATTAACTCTTACTTATTTTTAATATTTTTATGGTTTCTACTTTAACTCTTTCTTATTTTATTCCTTGTTATTTTTGTTAACTTCGCTTATTTTATAGTTTACTTTTATATATTTTTATTTAGAATTATAGTTTATTATTTACTATTTTATTTATTTATTATTGCTCTCTTTATTATGTATTATTTATTTACTATTTATTTTAATATTATGTTATATTCTTTTTATTTTTATTTTTTATTATTATTAAGGAACATTACAACATGCCTAAAAAACTATAACTCCATTTCATAATCATAATATTTAATTCTAATTTAGTTTATAACTATTTTAATTAAATCTAAAAGTAAAAATGTTATAATTATTTTTGAGATATATCTAAACCCTCTATCCTCAATGCCACTTAGATACTCCATATAAATTAAATCATAGTTTAATAAAATTAAAAATGAGAATACTTTTATACATATAGATGTGAAATTTATATAATATAAATAATTAAGGCGTGAACGCCCACACCAACAGCATAATGTTGTTGGAGAACTGAGAAACCTATGTATTTTAATGTAAGAGCTCGACGTTTTGGTGAACACTTCACCCATCTCTCGGTTATTAGTAGCTTAGTGTAAGATAGGAGAGTGCAGTCCAAAATATAAATAGAGAAGAATCTACCGTTAGAAATTACTAATAGTTTCAAGAGAAATATGAGCATAAATTCAAAATTTAAAATAATTAAAATTAAGTTATTAAAATGCTAGAGATTAGGAAATTGACCAGGGTCCAAGAGAAATGAAATTATATTAATTTAATATAAAATAATTAAAATAGTTAATTAAATAAATGAACTAGTCATTAATTAACTATTTATTTATTTTATATTAAATTAATACTTAATTACTTGGACCTAGTCAATTTATTGCCTTGGAATTTAACGACTAATAACTTAATTTTAATAATTTTTAATTTTGAATTCAAGTAACTTCATATTTCTATCGACTTTTGTTATAATCTCTGTAATGGCTAGATTTTTCCCTATTTATAGTCATGTGGCCGAAGACGTTAGTATTTTACGCTAAGCTTTTCGTTTCTAAAGATGGGTGAAGTGCCTATCTTATCTTAAGCTAAGCTTCTTGCTCTTGAAAATGGGTGAAGTGTTCACCCGAAACGTCGGGTTCTTCAACTTCAAATACAAGTTCTCAACAACAATATAAATAATATTATTAAGAATCGGTACAGATCTATCTTAACTAAAGAACTACCAAAAGATGAAAGGAATCAAATATCTTAAGTTGTGCAAACATTTCTTCAAATTTTATAATTAAACAAAATTGCATTTTAAAAATTTTTTCTCTCCCAACATGATCTATATTGATTTATAATTAAATTAATTATTATTTTATAATCTTATTTGTAACTAAACTTATTATAATTATAATTATAATAATGTATAATCAATTTAATTCTGGAAATTAAATTTTAATTTTTAATTTTTTTTAATATAATTTTTTTTTTTTTTTTTTAATATACCTTTACATAACATTTCAAAAAACACTTAAAAGGTGCTTTGATTATGCTATCGATAATCTGCCTTTGTACCTTTAGGAATATGTTGTTTAAAAATATATTGATGCAAAATAAAGGAATGATGTCTATAAAGATTTATAAAATATTCCCTTATAACATGTGATTTCAACATCACAAGGTGCACTTTTTAAGAGAATGATAGATGCAGCAGATTTGTTTATCACAAGGACCACATCGTTTGTTGCTACTATTGGAAAACATGCATTTTGTTCACAAAGGGACCACCTCACACCTCACCAACCATTGCTTTGTTTTTTTCTGTTTTGTTTTTTTGGGAAGATCAATTTTAGGGTTAAGTGTAGTTTCCATTTAATTTTATTTGTATTTTTGGGCAAGATCATTGTTTTTTCTGCTTTGATTTTTTGGGAGGATGGGGCTGGGGGAATCGATTTTAGGGTTAACTAAGCGATTAAATAGTGAAGTTTCCATTCAATTTATTTGTTTTTTCTTTAGAAGATCAATCTTAGGTTTAAGTAAGAGCTTAAATAGGTGTTAAGCTTCCATTCAATTTATTTATAAAGATAAGATAAATAATCGGATGTTATTAATTAATAGTTTAAACAGATAGGTGTGGTTTGCATTCATTTTGATAAATAATTATATGAAAATTAAAGTTGTATAAATTTTATATAGGGTAGATTTGAGGATTGGTTGTATTTTATTAATGGGAAATTATAGAGTTAATTTCTTTACATTTTTCACTTAAAGTTTTCTTCATGTAAATCTACTCATCGTATTTTCTTAAGAAAAATAAATAAATTATATATATATATATATATATATTAAAAAAGTGAAATTTAGTAAAAGAAAGGAAAGCATGATTTCACTAGAAATAATAGTTGTTGAGCTTCTTAGTATGATATTCCCGATAAGTTAAATGTTACCATCATGGACTTTATGCTGGTAAGAAATTGGACTTTATAAGCCTTAACTATTGTATCATCATCTCTTTCAATAGATTTCAAGTTTAAAAATTATGACTATTTCTTTTTAACACTATTGAATATGTCCGATATTTTTAACTAGCTATGATTAAATAGACTATTTATAAAGTTGGTGGGCCAAATAATCATTATTTAGATATATTAAGAGTTTAAACTTGAAGATATGTATTTTATTAAATAAACAAAACCAACTAAAATATATTAATGAAGTGTAGACAAGCTTAAAAAGATAGTTTAAAATAGTTGAGTTTTTTTTTTTTAATTGCAATAAAGCTTTGTTGTATTTAAGAGCTTTCTTACTGAAGCGTTATAAAGCTCGGATTAGTTTAACTTTAATAAATTATTTATTTTTGACTAATGGTTAATTTTTTCTTCTATAAAAATAATATTATATTATAATGAAATTGAAATTGAATTTTTTTATTGATTAATTGAATATTTTATGGGGTAAAGTAGATGGTGACAATGTTGTTTTGTTAATGTATTTTGTGGTGAAAAATTTATTTGTCTGTACCTGTGGTAAAAAATGTAGCCATGTTAAGAGCTAGTGGTGGTCCATGTCAGAGGGTGATTTTGATGATTTGTTAACGTATTTAGTGGCTAAAAAGAAAGCATGTCTAAATTCTTGTGGGCAAAAATTTAGCCATGTTAAAGGCTAATGCGGGTCTATGCCAGGTGCAACTTTCTGATTTTGATTTACCTCTAGATACCCTGGTCATAGTTACTCAAAATACAAGTTACACATACTCTGGGTCATCTCATAACTCAGATTACCTTAAAAACTAATTAAATACATCAAAATAAAATTTATTATAATGTATAAATAGAAATACTTATAATGTAAAGATAAAGAATATTTTTTTTGAGGCATTAAAATAGTTTAAAACTTTTCTTTAAAGTGTTATACTTTAACAGCTTTGCTTTTCAAGGATTACTTTTTCATGTTAAATTACTATGGTATCATATTAATGTGAATTGGAGTTTATAAATTTTATTAATTTAAATAAAATCCGGACATTTTTTTTATCAACATTTAATTAATAATGTATTTTTTGTTATTATAATAAAATATTTATTTTTATATGAAAGAAAAATAGTTTATATATATATATATATATATATATATATATATATATATATATATATATATATATATGAAAATTTGTAATTCAAATTGTAGGGATTGTTTTTACAATGCAACTTATATGTATATCTATTCTTTATATATCTATCTTTAAAATAAGTCTATTTATAATGATAAAATATTATATTAATAAAATACACACATATTATATTGTCAATTAATATTTAAATAAGTTGGTATCTTTAAGTTACACAATTACAAGCATTACAAATGAAGGTTTCATTTAAATATAATCATTTGTTGAATAATCAAAAACCAACATGAGAATTATAATAACAATTAAAAGCTTGATAATAATGAATAGTCACAAATTTCAAATATATTTGGTTCATCTCATCGATAATCTTTCTTCCAGAGAACAAGATATTCAAAGATATATCCTTGAAACCAATGATGTCTGCTCACTGGGTATAAAATGGAGTCTCAATCTCAGGTTTGCTGATCCTTACATTACCTCGATGTAGTCCTTGTATATGTGAATATTTTTACATCTCTGACTTAACATTGTGGACTCACTCCGTTGACCTCCCAACCTACTCTTGGGTACTCTTCTTCCCTCTACGTACCCGTGAGTTGCAATGAGGTTGGTAATGATAGAGGATGAATACCAAGGCAAGTGGAGGAGAGCACTTTGACTTAAGATTTCCCACTCCAAGAACCTCCACCGACTCGCATCTACCATAGAACTTAGTAGCCACTCCCACAATAGCATTAGGAAATCCATCCAATAGTAGGGGGAAAGTCCTTTCTCTAGTAGTTTCCTCATTCTTTTATAAGTGCCTATAGATGATACTAGTTACTTCATGCGTAAATAATTATTTTCATTAATCCAAATAATTTGACTGTTCATCTATCCATGTGTCACCTTCTCATCACGTCTTTCCTAAAATTATTTACATTTTTTTTTAATTGTGAACAAGACCTAATGCGACAAGAAATCATATAGTACAAAATGAGGTTATAGGGGCCATGAGAAGCTAGATAGCAAAGAAGCCGTAAATGACAAACTATCAACCTCGGTCACATTAAGTAAACTTATGAGATAAGAAAAAAGGACTAAGAAGTGTAACAAGGAAACAAAAGGAGACAGACACTAGAATCTACCTTAATGGGTCAATACTCAATACAACATTTTTTTCCTTTCTTTTGTTAATCTTGACCCAGCCGCCTTTGGTGTGGATGATCTAGAACCACTTGAAGATTGTTGTTGACTATGGGGAGAATCTCCTTATCCGAATAGAGGAGGAGGACTCATGAGTTCATTTCCGTGTATTTGTAGAAACAATGGGTCCCTCGTGGCCGACTCGAGGCATATCCTTCGGCTCCGCTGCAGAACCTCCACTTTTGCTTTAAGGCCCCTCCCTCATCCGAGTTGAAGGACTCATTTTCATCCATGGGGGCAGATCACATGGTTTCTAACTTTTAGATTTTGATTTACATTATTTTTCTTCTTTTGGGCAAAGGAACATGGTATAAGAGTTCCGAAGGTGCCCGATTTGATGGCATCGACACCAACAAAAGGCAATGTTCTCATAGTCAAGGTTTGTGTCCACAGAAATCACAAACTTTGAGATTTATTTGATTGGACAAACCTTTACTTATGTCTATTTTAGCACATATTTTTCCATAGGTGTATATTCCTTTCTCCCCCTGTATGATCCGTTTGCTAAAGCTGCCCAGGGGTGTTTCCACCTCGTAATACGTAAAAGTGCCATAAATGCGTAGGTAAGTTTGGAAGCCTGACCCAAATAGGAAGCTTGGTAATGATCGTCGTAGGGTCGAAGTTTGGGAACCGTGGGGTGAGGAATGAGTTCGTTGTTCCCCAAAACCATGGACCCCCACTTGCTAGTTTTTTTGACACCTCAAATAAAGCAAACACAACTATGAAGAAACCCTTTCGGAAAGCGGAAGATAACGTTGTTGTTGTTGGTCTAAGTGGAGTGAATCCATTGGTGGAGATTCGTTGTGCGAGGCCACACCATTAAATTGGCGTATGATGGCGCATTATACATACATTTGAAGCCGATTCTAAAGAGTTGATGAGAGATTTCTATAGAGGGGAATTCCCTACTTTGTCAACTAAAAAGGCTTAGGAGCCTACTAGGCTGAGAAGCTTGGGAGGTCAAAATGGAAAACATCCTTTGTAAGAGAAAGTGAGCAGAAGATGGTTTCCGTGTCGTCTCTCGTACCTAAGGGTTAAAACTAAGGTACATCTTTCTAAATGTTACAAATGAAAGAGGGGAAGAGAATCCTCTAGTTGTTTACCTCCATATAGAAATCTTCGAATAGTTGAGGGAATCTCCCCAACCTTTGTTCAAGGGCATGCAAGGTTTTGCACCGCATCCATCACACACCCAATGAAGCATGGATTTGCTGAGAGAAGTTGATCCGAATCGATAAAAAGGGGATGAGGGATCTAGGAAACCCTACGAAAGCACATATGAGAGGCCGCATTGACGATCCCGAAGGGGTTTCATCGTTACCGAGGAAACCTCTTTTCTTTGTCATTTCCCTTGGTGCTAAGGCCGCTTGATGGGTAAAATCCGAGGTAGCCGGTGACCGGAGCAATGAGTTGTTGGAGCACAAGGGTAGGCTAGTGAAATCATTGCCTTTCGACATGGCACCTTGAGCAAGAGGTTCATGGCGCCTCGGGTTTCCCCATCGGGATAGGGACCCCCCCCATCCCCCCGACCGCATGTATCGTCGAAGACTTGCGTGCGAAAAGAAGTCGTTGCCATGTTCCAGAACAGAGTGCGAGCATGCATCGAGCCCAACGTCAGCTTTCTTCACATTTTCCGCCGTCGTCGTAGCCATGCTCGTCACTAGGCCTGAGTGGAATTAGGGGCGTGCTCACCTCCGGATTCCACAACCGCAAGGCCAAGCAGAGGCTTGACAACGACAAGAGAGGTGAGAGTCGCATGTGAAAAAACTAGGTTCATCTTCGCTCCCTAAAATTGTTTACGTAATTTTTTATTAGAAAACATATTTTCCTCTCGTTGTCGACATAATTCCCTATTTCTTCTCGTAG
Organism: Pinus albicaulis; assembly: GCA_034641835.2. Taxonomy (NCBI): domain Eukaryota; kingdom Viridiplantae; phylum Streptophyta; class Pinopsida; order Pinales; family Pinaceae; genus Pinus; species Pinus albicaulis. Next base: position 658,505,548 of record CM076583.1, on the reverse strand, counting down.
TTTTCCTTTGATAATCCTTATTTTGTGTTCATTATTGTGTCAACTAGCAAGTCTAAATTTTGTTCCCCAACTACACCTTATTTATCTAAAATTGAAATCTTAGATGGAGATATTTATGTTATTCTCTTACCACATGGAGGTTCTCTCATGAAACTAAATTTCTCTAATTTTTAAATTGGTTACTCTTTAATTTCATCCACCACCTCTTTTCTTAATGAGGTTAATTTATCCTTGGATTAATGTTTCTAAATAAACTATACGTCCCTTCTCATTGGAACACATACATACTTTTTGGAGGTATTTTAACACACATATATATTTAAATTTTCCAACATGGAAAAGGAAGAGTTAATTATTTGGTCCACTTTTTATACCTTCTATTCTCCTTTTCCTGGGTTTAATCTTGATTTAGCTAATTTGATTCTAAAAAACTCACTTACTACATTATGAATTCAGTGTTAATCATTGCATGATCATCAACCATTGTTCTATTTCATCGTTTTCTTTTCCTAATTCCATGGTCTCCAAGTTGGTCATGTTCCCTTCAAGAACTTCCTCGGAAGTTCTAAGGGTACCACATCACTTTCCCTTCAAACATCCTAGCGACGGCAGGGAAAATTGTCATTGTGACAACGGGACCAATGTCATCTCCTCGTGTTTGCTATCGATACTAATGGTGTAGCATGATCAAGGAATCCACCTTGATGTGCACCTTGTGCAACTCAGAGCAACTTAATATGGGGCTTGCCCTCATGGCATCATGAGCTTCAAGGCAAATGTATCCCAATATATTCCAAACCAAGTCACGACGAGAATGCTAGCTAATGGAATCAAGGACTATGTACCACCCCTCCCATGAAGTCTTTGTCCCGTATAGCCCATTACCCATGGTGAGTCATTCAACCAAGCAATTGACATGTAAACTGTTAACCATTATCATAGTGAAATTTTAATTTGAGCTTTAAATTTTAGTGTCAATAATATCCAATCAATCAAACCATAGATTGTTGGCTCATCACATGTAGGTGCATTCTAGTGGTTTCTTGCCACACTCAATAATCATCAAAGAAACTTGGTTATAATGTTAGTCATTGGATATACCCTCATGCTAAATTACCATGATAACATAATCATCAACATAATAACTAATTGTAAGCAAAAATCTAGTTCTTGGAAATATGCAAAGAAGACAACATAATGAATTCATCAACACAATTAAGGTCATAGTCATCAAACAAGTCCATCACAACCACCATCATCATAACTAATATAACATCAAATTAACACATCACAATTATTATCACATCCTTAATAATAAAAGTAAAATTATTAGATCCGACCTGAGGTCATCAAAGAGTAATGTGTGCTCCATAAGGCTATATTAGGGTTAAGGTAACATCAAATTCAATCAAACTGCAGCAAGGAACTACATACACCACCCTTAACTATAGACTTCACCATCCCCAAAATAAGAAAAAAAGGGATACATCTCCTCACATCTCCCTTAAACTCGAATAACCTCTCTATAATACGAGGTATCCTCAATTTGTAAATTAAGTAACTACTCCATTAGATTTGTCTTTAGGGGAATCACCAAAATATTCCTGAGGCCTCCGCTTAAAGCATAGCCACCTATTCATTGTTCTCTTTATGTAATTAATATCAAACCATATTCACTTTTTAACTCTACCAACTTCTTTCTCTCGTCGTTTAAATGGTATTATGTGAATGTGTTGTAGTCCACAATGATCAACATTAAGTTCAAATTCTTCCTTAGCAGTAGTGTCTCCAAAATGTTTAGGGCATATACAAATCTCATTCCTATATTTTGTAGCATAACTCTCCTACGGGTTCTAAGTTTTCTTGATACATACATTGTCATTTCATTTTTGCATCAATACATTACCAAGTCCTTCCTAGTAAAGGCCAAAGACAAATCAGGAAATTCCTACTCCATATCTAGTACCTTCAGATTGATGCAAGCTTGTCAACAACACATTTTAACTCTCTAGAATGTCCTACATTTTTCATTCCAAACAAAAATTATTATTCTTTTTTTGGGAGTGCGAGACAGAGGTTGTTATCTTTGGAAACCCCTTCACAAATCTGTATAATACCCAATCATGCCCATAATACTACATACTGGTGAACATTGGTCGATGTTGGCCACTCCACGTACTAGATCAATTTTTTTTTCCAAGTATACCGTGACATTACTTATAAGGAAAAAAAATCAATTTTCACTACTAACTTCATTAGATATAGAACATGTGAGTGCTTTCTTCATTTTTTTTTTCAAAATCCGCCCCTTTGAACAGCATCTGCGGAATCCGAGTCCAGAGAACATTTTAGGTTATCCCCTCATCTCCTTTTAAATCTTGGAAGATATTCTTAATCATTTGCATAAAAGAGACAAATTATTCACATGTCATACCTTTAGGTTTCATTTATGAATCAATGAAAAATAATGAAATTAGAAGAAAATACTAATTCCTAGAAAAAAATGTTTTTTGTTTTCTTTTCCTTTCCTTCCTCTATTTCTCGCCTTCGAGAGTTTTTTGAAAATGTCTATTTCTCGAAACTAATCTTCATTAAAAAAATACCTCAACTTTGGAATCAAATAGTAACAATTAACCATAAATACCCTAACCATCCAAATTAGAATAACACAATATCCTCAATTCTCCGTGTTGTACCAAATTGCCCCTATTTAATGCACAATGAAGACAAATTTATAAATTTAAACAAATGATGATAGTACATATGTATTACAACATAATGATAAACATAAAACATTCTTTAATATCTCAAGGGCAATTAGAATTTAAATCATAGAAACTTTAAGATAAAGAATCCTCGTTTAATTTGTGGAGTTCCAATAATTTTTCTCAGATGGAGAGAGCCAAATTTGAGTGCCTAATTAAATTCTAAAGTTCTTGAGATATACATCATGGTAATAAAAATAAACTTTTGCACTTGCCTCTCATAAGAAATACATTTTCCTAATACATATGTCTTCTCAAAACCAACCTTCAAAAAAGCTACATTTAGGCAAGGTTAAGTTAATTGAATAATACCCAGATCAATTCAGGTAATAAGGATTAGCATATCTAAACTTACAAGAAATTAGTTAACTTGGTGAATGATAAATGGTGCAAATATCTTCAAATAAGCTCATCATGACATATCACATTACCGATTAAGTCATTCTTCGTTGTCAATTATTGCATAACTCTACTCACTTACTCACCTATCTACACCGGTGACTTGGTCATCCCCTTTTCATCTTCCCATTTTTTGTATGTTAAGATAATCCAAGAATCATTACAATAAGCTCATAAGCTATTGCAAAAATAAAATAGGTTAAGAAACGTATACTTGCTACATATCAAATTAATGAGCCACTATGCCAAAGCAATCACCCACAATTATTTTCATCCTCTTTACCTTGTTCAAGCATTAATCCATGTTAGAATATGAACAAAGAAATCCAAATACCATTGTGTTTCAATACTAATTCTATTTTTTAAAATCGGTTGAGAGTCAACTTTGACTCATGTCGACTCGATTGATCTTATTTCATGGATCGGTTTACTAAAAAATAAAATAAAATGTTTAATTTTAATAAAAGAATGCATATTTTAAATATTCTAGAATATTAGAGACAATTCACCCAAAGTTTGCTCATGCATATACCATATAAAGATGAATATATAAAAAGTTTCAAAATACCATAGACTCCAATACATATCACCAACAAAATGCATCATCAAAGAGGCTTTAAAACATTATACAACCATCTCCTCTGCCTCAGCTTTGTTCTCTTCATGTTTTACAACTTGATTTTGCAATCTCCAATTTAATCTTCCAAATATCTCTTCGATTGCACATGCATGAGGCAACTTGGCCCTATTATAATAACCACATGTTCTTTCAATCTATGAATTTTAACCATTGGAAAGTTTTGTAAATTTGCGTAAATAAGCATCTTTAACTATGTTATGTTGGGATTGTGCCTAAGGATGGCAACATTGTCCCTTAACCGCAATTGTTGTTTTTTCTTGGGTTGCTCGATTATATCACAAATGAATAGAACAACATTCCCACACATGTTTGGTCATTCCATTCCTCAACATTATAATAGACAAATAAAATTACACTATCGTAATACAACTTACAAGCGTTCCTAGACGCCATTCAAAATTCCCTCTATCTCTCTCTCTCTCTCTCTCTCACACACACACACACACACACACACATATGTAGAGTCAGATGCGGGGTTTATCTCGATTCCTTTGGACAAGAGAAGATGGATCTACTAACATTCAATTGATGGGACTACTAAGCACAATGTTATCAATACAATGACAAATAGTAATATTAATAGAATCAACCACATAATCTCACATGTGGTGAAAATTAGCCTTCATTTACATTTCCAAGACATTTACAATATGTGATATAGAAAATGAATGTTAAAACAAAAGGAAAACAAAAGTGTTTTTGGGTTTAATTCAAAGTTACAACGATAAATAAGATAACTATGGAAATGCATGCCACTCATATCAATTTATTGTAAACATCATACTTTCTGATGGTTGCAATACGCAAACAAAAATAAATTTCCAATTATCCCTTGAAACTATATCATATCATGTAGAGAACTATACTAGACTAGGTGAAAAGAAAATAATGCACTTGATGTAAAAGTAATTTAATGTGTTGTTGATAAATATTTTTGTCTTGGCAGCTCAACATCACTCCCACTAATCGTGAATAAAATTTGGATCTCCTTTTGGGTAAACAAATTCTTCAAGAGTTTCAAACTAGTTCATGCAACATAGATAGCGTAATTGTTTTCCCAACAAACTAAGTTGATCAAGCATTGTACCTTCATATCGAAGAGAGTCCGGGCGATTTAGCTATTCTCATATCCAATGCATCATATTCCAACCTCTCCACTTTTCTTGAATTGCAAGCTTATGCAATATGCTCACAATTTCAACATGTTTAATTTTTTGGAATAAGTATACTTTTGATACTTGAAACAACAATGAGAAGAATTTTATCAAATTTGGTAGTGATGAATATGGAGATGACATGTTCAGGGGGGCTCTTCTAGACTCTTTAAAATTGCAATCCATGTTTCCTATGTCAAAATGTGACATCTATCAATAATGAAGACTTTAAAAATGTGAAAATGACAGATCAGAGCAACATTCTTTAAAAGAGCTTTAATTTTCTTCTAAAAACCGTTACTATATTTCATTTACTTCTCTCATTCCTGCTTCCTCGAGAAACAAAATACACTCTCTATAAAATCCACATGGCTTGAGATTCACTTAGACAATCCAAAACTATTGTAAAAATTCTAGCAATGGATATCTTACCTATTGAAGT
>CM076583.1:658452197-658493643 GCA_034641835.2 Pinus albicaulis | reverse complement strand
CGGTTAAACACCTACCGGCAATTGAAACGGCGCGCTGGCCATTTTTTTTTTTTTTTTGCCGACAAATTTTGCCGACAATTTTGCCGACAAATTGAAACGGGCAAATTGCCGATTTCGGCAAATTTTTTTTTTTTTTTTTTTTTTTTTTTTTTTTTTGACAATTTTGCCGGCAATTTTGCCGGCAATTTGCCGGCAATTTGCCGGCAATTTGCCGGCAATTTGCCGGCAATTTGCCGGCAATTTGCCGGCAATTTGCCGGCAATTTTGCCGGCAATTTTGCCGGCAAATTTTGCCGGCAAATTTTGCCGGCAAATTTTGACAAATTTTAAATTTTAAATTTTAAATTTTAAATTTTGATTTTGATTTTGATTTTGATTTTACAGAACAAAAAGAATGCAGGGTTTTGTTTCTAAAATGGTTTTCGCTTTTTGTGCTAAACAACGTTACGTGCGCTATAATGAAATAGCGATCGACGCTATATTCTACATATGGCACACTGAGAAAAATAATTTTTATTTTATTTTTTATCACAAGATTTTTATGTGTGCATCAGAGAATAGAGCATGTTGGTGTGCTAGGGTTACACAGTATGACTACGAAAAAAAAATCTTTTTTTTTTTTTTAATTTATGCAAGGACCGACGTGGAGTGAGTTGGGAGTTATGCAAATACTAACTGATTCAATAGCCATGAAGCATTTAGAGGATACATATCAAAATTCATGTGAAGCATTGTCTACAACTCAAAGATAGCCATGGATGTGTCAACTCCATATTCCCTCTAGAATACCAACTATTTTGTTCTGCATGTAGTAGCGATCGATAACAATATCCCCCCATGGCTTTCCATGAAGAATGGCAAACATCTTATGTTGGCTCTCATAGTCCCCGGTAGAAGACAAGGGAAGAATATGGATGTCTACTTACAACCACCGGTAGATGAATTGAAGGAATTATGGGATGGGATAAATGTATACGATATATCAAGACTCATCGCTAGAGAGAGGAGTTTTACGTTGTATGGCATATGTGCTTACATGAAACATGATTATCCAAAGCTAGGATTTTTCTCTCGGCAAATTCATATGTTTAATTTATTGATTTGTTTATATACGTAACAATATTCTCCTTTTTCACATATTAGTTATTTAATTCGTTGTAATATTTATTCTGATCTTCGTTGATATTCTTTAACGATGTCATGCATATTAATTCACGTGTATACAACATAATCTTGTGTCTTGTAACAAAAGGGGTATTTTGGATGTAAAATGTTGTGGACCTTCTCTCGAAAGCTAGATGGTCCAAGGACCTACGAAAGCTAGTGTATAATGCTTTCAGGGTATTCCTACCAGAAGAACACCCTTATAGAACATATCCACTTTCAATGGTAAACGCAGAGAGAACCCTAAGGCCTTAATAAATGACACCAATTGAATGGCTTTTAGAGAATATTAGAGAGAGAAGGAGAAGGAATTATAGAAATGTTTGATTCAAATGGGGAACCTATGTTCGACGATCCATATTTCTTCGATGCCTATGTTGAGAAACTTCCCCACTGATGAAAAGGAAATATATATTTTATAACCTCCCCATATTGGGGAGCATCTAAGATTACCCACATATTAGATCCCATGCATATATTTAAAAATGTTTCATCTTATTTATGGAGGCACATATCAACGAAACAAAGTGACACATTGGTCAAGAAAGATATTATTACTTCAAAAAACTAAAAAGAAACATTGGCCAAGACAATTAGAAGACCAGATCGAGGCAAGTACCGTCCCTCTAATTCATGGTTTTTCAAAGAAGGTGATGTCCTGATTTTTAAAAAGATGATATTTCTTTAGCAAAGCGAATTTATATTGTGTGAGGGTGCCAACCATACAATTTCATTACTTACGCTACTTCACCATGGATGACCATTTTTCGTGGTTGAACAAGATGACCATTTGAATCTTCCAAGAGTACGATAATGTCAAAATCATTATTTTATTATTTTTTATATCAATAAATTTTATCCCCGCGGATCATAAAACATAACTAATTTTGTATATTATTGCACGTGTTTATAACCTTTTATGTTGTCATTATCCTTTTTCGTATATGGGTGTGAAACATGAATTCCTCAAGAAATAGGACATACCATATATAAATTATATGCATTTGTACGCTGGTTCACACTGTGCGAGATTCATGGCTAGCATTTCCATGGTGGTCAAGATATAGTTGAGATTGTCGGTATGTTTGAGAAGTAACTACCAACGAAGTTCTCCATGGACTTACAGTGTTCATCTTCTAATCCACCTAGTAGATGAGGTTGAATTAGTTGGGGTGATTGTCATTGGATGAATTTTTCTTAGAGAGGTACAAGAAGAAATTGGAAAGGCTTTTTTCGACAAAGGAAATCTGTGGGTTCATGGCGAGGGGTACATACTGTATTTAGTCTTTCTATTATCTCCAAAGAGTACATCAAGCAGACGAAACATACCGTGTAGATTTGGGATGATGAAAGGGATGAAGAAAGAGAATGGGAAGTTTCTCCCACCCAGTGGAAAAAGCACTTGATAAAGGGTTAGTGAAGCGGCACGAAAAATTCTGAAAGCGTTTCACGATAAATGCGAGAAATGTTAAAATACTGGCCAAGAAAAATGGAATGCGCGCTTGAATTATGATGACTTCTTCTACTCCTGGGACGAGATGATGATGATGATGATGGACGGTGACGACTCCAGATGATCCTGGGTGACGGTGACGATTCCAGATGATGACGATGACGATGATGATGATGATGACGATGACGACGACGACGACGACGACGACGACGACGACGACGACGACGACGACGACGACGAGATTTTGGACAATTTTGACTCCAGATTTTGACTCCAGATTTTTGACCCCATATTAATCGTGAAGTTTTCAAAAGAATTTCTACGAGAGGTAAAGGTTAAAAGTGTCGATATGCAATGTGCGATGTAGGTGGACCTAATCGAAAATCACATCGTTTTAAAGAACAAGTGCAAGAGGTAAATTTTAAAATCGTCGACGATGATATGCGATACAAAGGGGGCCCGATCACAATCGCAAATCGCAAAATGATAAAAGACAAAGTGTAAGGATAAATGTTAAGTTCAACGAAGTGCTATGTGTGACATCAAAATCTAAACGCAAATAGAAAATCAATATTTTATAAAACAAGTTCCAAGGTAGATTATTAAAAAGTTTTTGACTTGCGATGTGATGGGTGGGACCCGATCGCAAATCGCATAGTTTAAAGAATACGTGCGAAGATAGAGTTATGATCATCGAAGTGCGATATGGGCTAGCATGGTAGGGTAATGTGGTACGATGTAAGGGTATGACGTGGTATGCGGCCCCAACTCCTAGTCCGGCAGCTGATCTAGGATATTACGGCGTATGACATGGCGTTGACATGGCAGTTGACGTGGCAAGGTGACGGGGGCAAATGATACATGGATCCGGCTCAAACATACCACACATCATAGATTTTATGGGATAAGTTGAGGGTTAAACGTTAAAATATGCGAAGTGCGATGGAGGCCCCGATGAGATGTAGTTTTAAAGGCAAAATCCAAAGGGATTTCCAAATTCGTATGCGCAGCCTTTTTTTTGTATTAAATCGCATCGCAGAAGGAAAGGGAGATTACAACATGAAATCTATGGAACGCGAAGTGCGATGTGCGATGCTGTGGGACCCGATCGCAATCGCAAATCGCAAATCTTAAAGGATAATTTGCAAAGTTAAAATGTTAAAGCCGCCGAAGTGCGATATGACTTGGGGCCCGATCACAAATCGCGCATCACAAGTTTTAAAGTTTAAGTGCTAAGGAAAATTTAAGACTTGCATCATGCGAAGTGTGATGTTGGCCCTCGAATGTGATGTATTTGAGAGCAAAGGCCTAAAGGTTTTTCAAGTCCGAGCAGTATCTCAGCTCCTCTCCCCTGTCACATCTACGTTAAACTCCCCACAACTTCCCACTATATCTACCCTCCTCTCGCACATCACACAAACCCCACAACGTTTTTTCCCCCACCGCCTTGTTGTATTCAAACTCTATCATGGGGGTTCGTAACCCGGTGGTATCCCATACTACCCATCCGACTAACGTGTTGCTCCAGGATATTCCACACCCCCCTCTCCTAACACCGCTTACCCCCCCCCACCCCCTCTAGAAAAACCTTTTGCGCCATTTCGTAAAACTCGTTGTGCTCTTTTTGACCATTGCATGAACTTTCTATGCGAAGTGTTTCTTCTCCTCGCTCGTCTATTTCTCAACCACAACCGATCAAGGTGATATTGGTGGCCACCCATCTATTCCACTCTCAGCCCCACCATTGTCTCTTTCAGTTTTTTAGTTTCGGCACAACTTATATTTTTAGCAGCTTTTCTGGTCCCGAACTTCCGGAGTCATTTTGAAGCCCTCAACGTACGTTTTGGAGAATCGGGAGAAACATGGGTCCATGGACTAATGTTTCTCACATCAAAAGTTGCACCGTATAGATATTTCTAACGAGGTATGGTTCATGTCAAATGGAGATCGTAGGTCAAAGTTATGTTCCGGAAATTGAAACACGAATTTACCCAAACAGTAAGCCCATAGTTTTGGTGTGCTTCATCTCCTAGGTTAGGCTTTGGATGTTTATGGTTTTCCATTGTTTCTAAATAATAAATAGGCCCTCAAGCACTCCATTGTAACTCATTTCAAAGGCTTGTAGCTGCCACATCTCTTCTCGTGAGGTAAGCCACCAATGCCCTAGCTAGTTTTATTTCATTCTATTCGTAAGAAATTTCGCCTGGATATTAATGAAATAAAGTGTTATTTCCGCCGTATCTTTGCATTTATGGTTATATGTATTTTAAGTGCTCCTTACACAAATCTAGATCGTTGGTGTACTGCGTGTCTACTTTTTTCTCGATCCTTCTTGCATGTCCCCAACGAGGCTGGTATAAGGAGTTAGGGCTCGATCTAGTGGAACCTTTGCAACATTAGCCACCTCGCAAACCCCAACAGATGCCCATGGGGGATGAAAAGAAAGATGAGGGACAAGGAGACCCTATAAAAATATCACTTCGAGGGGGGCCCTCTTCTAAAACAAAGAACGTGATGATAAATAAATTTTCCCGCATCCTTCAACGACTTCCCATCGGCGGCGCATCTACATCCAAGCAAGCACCTACCCGGAGGCACGAATCCCTTTAAGGTACAAGTAAAATTTGACATTCCCATATTTGAGGGTGCAACAGATGCAAATGCTGTAGATAGATGGTTGAATATATTAGAAGGATATTTCTCTGCTCATGACTTTTTCCGACCAAGAGAATACTATTTTTGCACCCCCGAAAGCTACCCCCTCATGTCAAGGATCGGTGGTGGAAACCCCATCGTGGAGTAGGGAAAAAAAAAAAAAGGACGAGACAGCCTTTCTCTCGTTCTCAACCATACCCACTTGAAATTCTTTCGAAGATGCCATCAAGGAACAATACTATCCCATGGGGAGCTATGAGGATAAGTACATACAATGGACCACGTTGTGACAACAAAGTGATCAAGATGTCCATGAGTCAACAATTTTTTTTCCATACCCTACACACAAAACTTCCGGGTATCAATGATTCAAAGAAAAATTTGGTGCTACCGCAGTAGCTTCTTTCTCAGAGATACATTCAGGAGGAAATGGAGTTCCTCTCCACATCTCCTCGCTTTGGTATAGCATTAATCGGTGGTATACCACAAGATTGAGCAAGCCAAAATTCAAATAGAAGAAGAGAGACTTTGGATCTATGAATCAAAAAAGCAAGGGAAAAGGTGCCCCCCAAAACCATGTAACAAAGGACAAAGCCAAGGCATGGCTGCCCAAGACAACCTACCAAAGCCACAAGCACCGCCATCGTGAAGCCAAAGAAGGACAATTTCAGAAAGTGGTGTGAGTTCCAAGAGCCCCACTCACAACAAAAGTGAGTGTTGGGGCCAAGCAAATGCTAGTGGCCGAGATGAGGGTTTCTCTCTTCGGGACCGATGCATGATTCAACTTCTTTGAATCAAAACCTAGCAAGGGGAATGACAAAAGGAAGCAAATTATTGATGCAGCCCAATTCCACTATTGCAACTACGAATATCCGTATGACGAACTTAAGATCTAGAAGAGGTAGAGTGTCTCTTCCACTCCTGCACTCTTAAAAGGGTTCCCCTTTCGCTAGCCATTGTCGACAATTGGGCCATAAAAGAACCTCATTTTAGAAGATGTCGGAAGCTGCTTGGTTTTTCCAAACCACAACACTCCCACAACCATACACCATCGGGTGGCTTCACCAAGGACAAGATCGTCACCTAACAAGGTCGCCTTCCCTATAGCATCAAGCCCTTCATGGATGTATAGTGTAACATTGCTCCTATTGATACTTCGATATATTATTAGGCCAACCGTACTTGCAAAAAAGTGACATGTTGTGTATGAGTCTCGGCCTCATTTTGTTATTGTTACTTTGGGGAAAGAAGTTGGGCTGTAACAGATACCGTTGGTACCACAATGCCTCCCACTATCTCTTTGGTTAATGCAAACACAAAGTAGAAACTCATTTTCCCCAAACTAGGAAATTTCTTTTTCCCCGATGATCCAACCCCAAGGCAAGAAGAATATTATGGCCACGACCTTCGTACATGGCTCCTTTGCATGACAACAACAAATGGACAAGGTTGTGAAGGAGTACGAGGACATATTCACCTCTACCCACAAGGGTGCCCTACACTGTCAAAGTGTCAAGCACCCCATCGACTCTCAATTCCTGGCGGCCGCTACCCAATGGACCAATCTATAAAGCAACATTCTAGAGAATGATGAAATCAAGAGGCATATTCAGAGCTGGGCCGCAAAAGGTCAGCATCCGCCAAATTCATCGCCCTTTGGGAGTCGATCGTGTTGGTACAAAAAGAACGATGGACTTGGAGACTCGTAAGATCTACTTCTCCCGCAATCGAACAATATCACTGCTCGAATAGGTACGCGATCCCACGGATTGATGACCTACTAGACCAATTCAAAGGCAAAATATTTCAGCAAGATTGACTTGAAGTCCTGGGTATCACCGGGTACCAATTGAGCTCGATGTGTGGAAGATCGTCATCAAAGCCAAGGAGGGCCTTTTCAAATGGCTCATCATGCCTTTCGTGTTAACGAATGCTCCTTAAACCATAATGAGGTTCATGGATGACATCTTGTGTCCATTCACCAACTCATTTGTAGTGGTGTACTGGGATGACATTCTATCTTCAGCCAGACTTGGGAAGAGCACTTCCACCACATCCTAGAAGTCCTCCAAACACTACTGCAACACAAGTTGTGTGCCAATTTGGAGAAGTGCACTTTTGGCATGACCCAAGTTCAATATCTAGGATACACTATTGATAAAAGGGGGGTGCATGATCTCAAACAAGATCAAAGTCATTCGAGATTAGCAAGCCCCAACCGCTCTAACAGAGCTCGTAGCTTCGGGTCTTGCTAATTTCTACCGCAAGTTCATGTTTCGATTCTCTCATATCATTTGGCCCTTAAGTCAAGTCACCAAGGGAGGAGCAAAAGAAAAATTCTTTTGGTCGGAATCGTATGTGTTCGTAGAATTGAAACATTGCCTCCGTTCTGCACCTGCTCACATTACCAAACTTGCAACAACCATTTGAGATCAAGACACATGCCTATAACTATGCTATTGGGGTACCCCTACTCAAGAGGGGCATCCGGGGCAAGATGACTACGTTGAGACATTTTTTCAGACACAAGCCATAAGTATCCCACTTATGACAAAGAAATGTGTTCCATTGTGCAAAGCTTGTCGACAATGGAAGCATTACATTTTGGGGAAGGAAACAATCATCTACATAGACCATCGAATTCTGCTCACATGCACAAGGGAAATTGCGTAATGATCGCCATCAAGTGTTCCACATATCCGTGTTAGGTCCCTACTAGCAGCTCATTATTTTTGTTAGTGTAACCCCCTTATTGTTATTATTGTAATTCCTCAGAATCCCCTTATATTGTTATTATTGTGCCTTTAAATTATTATTGTTAGTCCGCTTGAAATTACATTGTGGCCCCACTAGGATTACATTATTGCCCCATGGACTCCTATATAGAAAGGAGGTTTTGTAAATTGTATCATCCAAGAATTGTTCATTTATGTAATGTATTGGAGTGTTTCCCTTCGAAGTGGCTTATTTTCAAGGCGTTGATACTTTTCTTCTATTTTTGGAGCTAGTTACACAACATTTGGTATCGTAGCTGATTCTAGGGTTTCGCCGCTCTAAATGTGTCATCGTGGCATTTTCGCTTATAAATTTTTTTTTCTACGAAGGTTTATAATATTAAATTTTTAGGGTGCGAAGCAAAATCCCCGAGGAAACTCGTCAAAAATTTCAGAGCTTGGTTCGTAATATTTTTGGAGATATGATCCCGGAAGTTAGGTCTCTTTTTAGGATCCTAACAAAATATCAGGCGCACTATAAATTTTTTTCTACGAAGGTTTTGTTAGCCACCTATAATATTTGTTATACCAAAAGGTGGCTATGACTTTTGAGCCTCCAAAGAACAAATTTATCACTAAAATTGTTGGCTCTTGAAGACTCCTCGAAGGCCTCATGCCTCCGTCCAAAATCCTCATTGCTATTCCCATTAATTGTGTCAACATTTCATGGTAAGAAACTCAAATAAAGACCATCATTTTTTACCACTTCTCCCACTCATAAAAAACCTTCATTACTCTTTCTCCATATTATTCCCATTTTTCATGAGTTTTTCTCCTTCCATCCATGAAAATCCTCCTTACATGGTTTAAAACTTTTTTGAACTCGTGCCGAAACCCCCAAATCCATTTAAAACTTTAAATTTTTTCTGCAAAAACAAAGTTTTGTTCCTATGGGACTTAAGCCTTTTGGCTAAGTCCTAAACCACTTCCCCCACATGCCCTTTTCCTAATCCAGTGCCAGTCCCATTGGCGCTTATCGGCATCGCAGTAAATCAAATGAATGGATATATTTTCGTTACACAAAAACTCGATGCGATCACTCCCTTTGACATAACTCTAGGTCTCATGATTCTTTGAAAAACCAAGTGTTAAATATCTCAAGCGCTAATCGCATCGTAAAGAAACAAGTGCGCAAGTCTTAAACCATGTTCCAAAAACTCGATTGGGGATTAGCCTTGTATCTAAAACCCACGATTACATTATTTTCCATATAACCATAAATCCCACCTCAGCACTTAAACCCCCATATATTTCACTCCCGATCGATATTTTTTCTTTGTAAAACTCAAAACCCACTTATCCAAAGTTTTAACTTAAAAACGTAAAGTCACATGTTGAAATACTTTAATGGGTTGATTGAAAAGAGTCGATCGCACAATCGCAATTGGAGAAAACACAATGGTTAGATTAAATGACTGTGCCCGTTAAAATTTCCGATTGCGATTGGCTCGTTTTACTTAAGCCCCAAAACCCGTCACGTTCCATATAATTATATTCCCGCAACGGCGCCTATCCCGTTTATAAATATCTCCGCCCCCGATTCGCTAAAAAACTTTGTTATTTGTTAAAACTTTTAGGTTTTATATATTATATATGGGTTTGCCGCTGATTTTTTCAAAACTAATCCACGTTGTTAATCTTAAACAATCATGGCTAGCGCTCAATCACATCGGCGATGTCAATCGTGACGCAAAGATACATCGCATGCTTCTCTTGTTTTCCCCTCCGATCGAATTGCCTCTCTTTCCGATATGCTCCTCGTCGTTGATCTTACCCTTAGATCGACGATATGCACTTTGTCACATCGCTTATTTCCTAAATCACGTGCATTTGTTTTTCCCCGATCACGTCTCTCCCATCTACCTCACCGTTGATCTGATCTCGCGGATCCAACGGCTAAAATATCGCTAATCGCATTCACCCTTTCCGATCGCGCAATCACACTAGAGATTTTCATCGCACCCTTTTCTCCTCCAACATTGCGATTCTCGATTAGATCCGGACCGTCCACGTGTCCGCATCCAACGCTTATGCTCCTTCCCCGCCATCGAAAGCGCTTAAACCTAATTCCACAGATTTCAAAATGTATTTGTTTGTTTTAAGGTGTTCCGAAAGGTTTTTTCCTGTATATTACAAGGGGAAAGGAAAACTCAAAGGCCCGCATCTTTCAAAACCTCCTCGGTTAATGCTGAAAACAACTAAAAAAGAGCTCTACTCCATGTTTATTCAACACTCCATGTGCGCCGATGTTGGAGTTTAACACAAATGTAAACATAACACACCAATTACTACGTAAGAAAGCATGAGACAAGCAATAGGTTTAACGCGGTTCACCCTAACCATTTCCGGGCTACGTCCACACAACATAGGGCATCGGCATAATTCTTTATTATTAATCAAACAGAGATTACAAACTCACACCTACACATCAAACAATCCGTATGGATACCCGTTATATAGCAAAGAGAATCTAACCGGCTCATAAATCCTCTCACATCAAATTTAGGATGCATTAACTCTCTCCCAACAACCTGGAGCTAATCTAGCAACAAATTCCTAATTTTTGTCACCTACCGAGATTTTTGACTATTTTAATAAACCGAAATCTCAACAATTTCCACCTCGACAACAATTAGCCCGATGGCCCCGTTTGTTTATTATTTTATCTTTTCTCGCAAGCCAAGAGAAGCCAAACACCAACAGAGCTTCTTAACAAAACTCGGTTTCTGCGGAACATGTCTCCAGACAATTCTCCTTTGTATGCACCTTTTCAAGAGAGACTCCCTTCAGCTGATAACTCCGTCTTACAAAATGGTACTTAACCGGAATATGCTTTGATTTACTATGATAGCCGGATTCTTAGCCAAATGTATTGCACTTTGACTATCACAGCAACTCGATGTTGTCCCGTAACCTACCAAACTCAAGCAAACCTTCAACCAAACCGCCTCTTTGCAAGCATGCGGCTGTTAATGTATTCTCGTTTCGCAGTGGATAAAGCAACAATATTCTCGTAGCTTTGACATCCAAATTAATAGCTCCACCTCGCAAGAGTAAAGACATACCTCAAGTTGACCTTCTTATCCAACCAATTCGCAAAATCAGAATCAACATATCCATAAACATATTCATCGCTTTTATTGTAAGTGATACAATAACTACTTGTGCCTCTCAAGTATCATAATCGACATCACAATACTGTAAGAGCCCATCTTGATTTGCTATATACCTGGCTGGCTAACCCCAATCGTATGAAATATCTCAACAGTACAAACGGCCTATAAGTACACAAATACGTCATATTGGTATACATGGAATTCGAGACATATAACTTTTCTTCATTCGTATTAGACATAAACCGGAAGAAAGCTTAAATGGGAAGCAAAAAGGGATCAAACAAGCCACATCGTTCATACCAAACCTCAAGAGTATCTTCTCAACATACTATGCAGATAGCCACTACCATTGGTCCCGTTCGAAAATTTCCATGCCCAAAACTGCCTTGCTACCTCCTAGATCTTTCATATCAAATGTCCTTGCCATCCGAGTCTTCAACCTATTGATTTCATCAATGCTTTTGTTTGCTAAAAGCATATCGTCAACATACAACACTAAGATAATGAACATGCCATTACTTAATTGCTTAAAGTAAACACAATGATCATATTCACTTCTTATATGTTTTTGATTCAACATGAAAGAATCAAATTTCTGGTACCATCAGTTTATATGGCATCGCTTTCAGACTATACAATGACTTTTTGAGCCCGTAGACAAATTTCTTATTGCGATGCTGAACAAACCCTTCCTGTTCCATATAAATTTCCTCACCCAAGTCTCCATGTAGAAATGCACGAACATCTAATTGCCGCAACTCTAAATCAAGCAAAAAGCCACTAATGCTAACACAATTCTAATTGAAACAATTCTTAACCACCGTGAAAAAAATCTCATGAAAGTCAATACCGTTTCCGAGAAAACCCTTTGCAAATCCGCCGCGCTTTGTACCCGTCTTCCATATCATTCACACCCGTTTTAGCTTGAAAACCCATTTACACTCTACGCTTTTCCCCGCTTTCTTTCGAAGCTCAACCAGATCCCATGTGTCAGCGTTCTTACTCGCGTCATCATTTCGTCCTTCATAGATGCTTTCCACTTGTCACTTTTCGAACCTTCTATTGCTTCCCCGACAGCGTCGCAGGTTCATCGTCATTAGCAAGAAATGCAATCAAGTAGCATAATCATCATACCTCTGCTACAAGTGGCCGTTTGATTCTTGTAGACCTCCAAGGATGTTTCTCGGTGTCAGCACTGGTCGACTACCATCCGTAGGAACTTCTTGCCGATCAAAGACCGAGACTTGTTCAAGATCTCACGATCAAAACCCGTTCATGACTAAAACCGAACTATGGTCATCATGACTATCATTAAAGTGTTGTCAAACCGAATGTGTTGAAAATCAAATACATCATCCTCGTTTCAATTTACCATCTACATCTAACTCCACAAGAGAGGATTCATTAAACTTTACATCTCTCCGTTGATGATGATTTTGTGGGTAGTAGGATCCCACAATCTATATCCCTTTGTTCCAACACCATACCCAACAAAGATATAATACCTTTAGACTTTGGATCTAAACTTAGTTCGCCGATGTTTAGGCACTAGAGCATGTGATCACAACCAAACACTCGAGTTTAGAATAGTCACAAGGTTGTCCTTTTCCATTGCCTTCAAGGGAATCTTGCAGCCTATCGCCGTCGATGGAGACTCTGCTTATCACATACCGGGCCGTTGCTACCGCTTCCGTCCACAACTCCTTTTGCAACCCGACGTTACTTCCGAAAGATACTCCTTGCTTCCTCTAGAAGAGTTCTCGTCTCTCATGCGTTCAACAACTCCATTTTGGTCGAGGAGTATAAACCGTGGTCTTATGTCTCTCGATCCTCGTATTCTTGCAATAGCCGTCAAACTCCTTGGAGGGCAAACTCACCACCATTGTCATTTAAACATTTTATAGTTCTACCAAGTATTTTCTTGCAATAATGTCGAAAACTCGTTTGAAAATTGTAAAAACATCGACTTTCTTTTTTTCATCATGTAGACCCACAATTTTCCTAGAAAAGTCATCAATAAACGATACAAAATAAGACGAACCACCATATGACGCCGTAGGGGCTAGACCCCAAACATCCGAATGAATATAATCAAGTATCCCTTTACTAGTATGTTTAATTGTTTAAATTTTTGCTACTTTGTTTTCCAAACAAGCAATGCTTATAGAAATCTAACTTTCCGGTGACTTCGTACGAAGTAACTTGCGATCGCCCAAAATTTTCAACCCTCTTTCACTCATATGCCCCAATCTTTGATGCTACAGTGAATGGAACTACCTATTGTTGTTCGTACACAAGAGACACAAAAATCTCGACCCCCGTACTTCCTTTCTAACTCAAAATGTATTTCCTACTTTCTTAGCTTTCATTGCTGTAAGATACCTTTATAGATTTTCATAACTCCACCTTGAATTGGCTAGCTTTTATATCCATTCGTATCCAATGCTCCTAAAGAAATTAGAATTTTTCTTAAGTCTCGGAACATGTCTCAGCACCGTTAACAATTTAGTTGTGTCATCAAACATTTGTAGTTGTATGCTCCCAATCCCCACAATATTAGATGTGACATCATTACCCATGTACACGACTCCATCATTAATCGATCTATGCCGTCTTAAACTATTCTCTATGAATACACATGTGGTTTGATGCACCGAATCTAACAACCAATGTCGACTATGATTTGACATATTAACATACAACACTTCGCGCTCATACTCCTCGAACCGCATGCCGAACCCCGTATCTCGTCGTGTTTGCTTTCTTCTTTCTCCGTCGAAGAGCTCTTTCTTCTCTCGATGGTCGTCTCTTCCACAGCTTCAAGTAGCGTCCCGATTTGCCACAAAATCCAAAGACTTTTACTTTGCTCTTCTTCCTTTCGACTTTGAACGCGAATTGCCGTGCTTGGCCGCAGCGTCTTCTGTGAACGACCTCTAGCCATCATTGCCTCTCGATGTATGTCGCATTCGACTTCTTCCTCGTCTCCCTCGTACAACATGGCTCCAACCACATCGTCAAACCTAAGGACGGCCGCAAAGAGATTAAAGCTTATGGAAGTAACAAAGTGATCCCACGATTCGGGCAATGAACACAATAGAGTTATTGCCTTATCCTTCCGAATCAAATTTTACATCTAGATTTTGTAATTGTACCACTAGAGTATTGAAAACATCTGCATGGTCAAGAATCGAGGCACCTTCCTTCATCTCGCAACCATAAAGTCACGCTTCAGAGAATCCGATTGTCAAGGATTTTGTCATGTAGAGCTTTTCGCGTTTTATCCATTGCCAGTTCATACGGTTTCTCTCGACACAATGTTGAACGTACCGTCATCCGCCGACATAAACGAATTGTGCTCGTAGCTCTCATCCAACTCATCCCATTCATCCTCCGTCATGGAAGAAGGCCTTTTTTCTTTCCCCAACTAAGCTTTCCACGCCTTGCTGAAACCAACAAATCGTGCATCTTGGCTTCCGTATCTCGAAATTGTTTTTGCCGTTGAACTTACCAAATCGGCATTTTGAGTTTTCATCCCGTATCAAGCAAAAACACAATAATCTCCAAAAACCAACTTTAAATCAATGAAGTTGTAAGCTAAAAATTCTCCGTTTTGGAAAATATCATGGCATAATACAATTTATATTGGCGTACAACAAATCGATTTAGTACAAGACGATTTTTAAATGATTATCCAAAATCGATTTATTTAAAGAACTTCAAATAGATTTTATGGCATATAATAAATCTCTTAAAATAAAATGCCACCAAATAATCTCACCGCACCATATAACTCAATAGACTCACCTTATAAGCTCCTTTAAAAACAAAAATCGATTTAAAAATGCTATCACTCAAAGTGATTTACCATTCAAAATGGCACCACTCAAAATTAATATATGCATTTCAAGAATTACCATTCGAGAAGAAAGAGGACGTCATCGGTTCCGATTTCGGTAAATGCTTTTCTCGGCCGTGTTTAATTTATATTGAGCCGTTGGATCTCGACATTCGTAACTGATCCGGACTCACGTTTCACGCACACTAGCCGGAATGACGATGGTCCTATGAGAATATATTGTCTAGTGCTCAAGCTGCAAAATCTCCATAACTATGTCGCTAGAGGAGCGTGTTTCCACCAAGAAAAGTAACAATGATACCGCTAATCGCTCCCCTGCAATCCGGGTCACGTCTCGAGCCCCCGGTCACCCGAGCTCGTAATTAGCTCATAGGCCGCAACAGCGATCTAGTTTCTCTAGCCGAGGGAACGAATTGGGAGCTTGTCGCTCCTTCATGCGACAAAGAACACAGCACTTTGTTACACACGCCTCTTTCAAATCAATACGTCCCTCCACGCAACGCCAATGCAAAACAAACCTCCTTCGACCTCCAAAGAGACGCTCCACCTCCAACTCGCTCCGATACCAATTGTTGAGTTTAACACAAAGCAGTAAACATAACACAATTAACACACACAGCTATAAAGCATGAGACAAGCGTAGTTTAACGTGGTTCACCCAACCATTCCGGGCTACGTCCACACAACATAGGCATCGTCAATTCTTTTTTTATTAATCAAACAGAGATTACAAACTCTCACACCACACATCAAACAATCTCGTATGGATACCGTTATATAGCAAAGAGAATCTAATCCCATTTCATAAATCCTTCACTTCAAATTTAGATGCATTAACTCTCTCCCCAACAACCCCGGAGCTAATCTAGCAACAAATTCCAATTTTGTCACCTACCGAGATTTTCGACTATTTTAATAAACCGAAAATCTCAACAACCGATACCATACAAAGCGTATGGCTCTACACATTGACAAGACACTATGTTTAAAACAAGATGTTAAATAATATCGAAGTTACTAAGACAAAGCGTGCGTAATGAATATTGAAGAAAAAATTTGGGGATTATGGCTAAGATTGAATATCAAAAGCCTAATCCCCTCAAATTAAGACAAGACTAATAGAAAATCAAGAAGATCTATCGTGCGTAAAAGGATTCCATCGCTACATTTGAGGCAAATTGATTCCTCAGCTACCACAAAGCCACTTGTTGCCTCAAACCTTTCAAATCGCAGGGTCGGGTTATTTTTTTAAATCGATATTTGTCTCAAGTTAATAACCAGAGAGTCCTTTCCGCAAAGAACTTAATGAATAAAATATCCGTAGTTATCTAATATCAAAGACATAGAGCCTCAAAGTCAAATAAGGCTCCCACCGAGTTTAAATTCATAATTGTAAACATTAATATAGTAGTCCACCCGTACACTTCTCCATCGAGCCCCTCAAAAGGCCGAGAATTCATTTAATCAGACACTATCCTTGAGATCTTTGTTCTCACCTCCTCATCCTTCTATAAATACCTTAGTAGAAGATGAGTAACCGTTGGTCGATCGCGTGCCGAGCATTGTTATGTAATTGAGATTGAAACTTCGATTGTAAATATTATTCACTAGCCCTTGAAGCTCGTTTGTAATAGAGGTACTAGGCCGAATATCGAAGATGATTTCGAACCGAAATGACCGGACTTGAAGATCGTAACTGGTTTTAACATCAATAACAAGTTGTTTCTTGGGATCTTGGTCTATATTACTAGTGAAGTGCACCTTGCTTTGGTTATTGTTTTTTCCTTCTATGTACGCCATATTGTTCACTATTATCTGATAAATAACAAAGATGACAGAGTTAGATTAATGTTTATCAGCCTTCTAACCGAAAATCTTTATCTTAATGTTTTCCTCTTATTTGTTTATTCAAGAATGATTTAGCATGTAACATAAGCGGTTAGGAATGTTGAGTTCCTCACCCCACTGCTTGCTTTAAATATTTTTCTGAAAGTTATTTTCCTTATTTGCTTATTAAAGTTAGACTAGAAAGTGATGGTTTGCCCTCAAGTTTAGCTTCTATTCTCCAAAGGAAGATTCTGAAGTTTCCCTTGGTGTTGGCCGAAAGCAGACTAGGTTTAAAAGTACTTTATCTAATCTTAGGTTACACTTTTGTTTCTCTTATGTGTTTTCATACTCTCTCAAGGTAATTATGTGGATTACCGGATTGTTTGTCAATTAATCGCTTTTAATACAAACTTGCCCAAGAAGTCAATGGTTGGCCCCGCACTTGGTTGGTTTTTAAACAGCTACTTAAGAGGCTTTTTTCTTATTTGGACCGACTATAAATCCCTTGTGAAATTATTACTCGCCTTCACCCCTCCAACACTTTATTATTTCCATTCCATCATTTCAATCTCAATGATCTTGTGACATAGATGACTTGCCCCTTGGATCACTTCGATGTTGTTGTTCAATTAAATCCGTTATGACTCCATATCCCAATGGAATAAAAACCAAAGATTATATCGATCTTTTAACCTAGCTTCTCTATCCACTTGCAACTTCTCACCTTGAAACTCTTTGCACTTAGGACTTTCTCCCTCAAATCAATATTCATGCTCAACCATTCAAAACAAACAAAACCCCTGGTCTTCATAACTAGCCCAATATCATTACCCCAAACTTCAAAGACAAATGCATATTTGTACTTATTGAGATATCCCTCCTGATTCAGAGGGCTAGATCCTAGAATCCCGAAAGTTGGTTGAAACGATGTTGTTTCTGTTTTCAGTCTCACCAAATACCGTTTAAAATATTTCTCCCTAACATTTCCGTCATGACTCCACCGGGGCCGAACCCAAAATATTATCTTTAAGGCAATCATAAGATACTCAGATTTGTTTCAAAGAACCTTTGTTATAATATTAACCAAACTCTGCCACGAACACCCAAATACTTCGGCGACTTTGTCAAAGCTACTTCTTTAAACACTTCATAAAACTCGAGAGTAAAAAAGTAGCTCTTCAAGCACTACCAAGTCATGGTAATCATGGTAAAACTTGGTTTGAATCGTTGACAACCAGATAAGACCTAGGATTCTCTTAAGACTTTATCTAACCTGAAAGATCAACTCAAGCAACATAAGAGTAAACTCTTTTTGTCTCATAGCCGAGGGCTAAGTTTTGAAACAAAGTTAGGATATTCCTTAAAACCATACAACCTAAAAAATAACTTAGAAACCTAAAAATATTTCAGTCGGTTCTCAATAAACATGATGGTGGACCATAAAACCTTTACCTCCTAAGGAGCTAAAACTTCCAACAGCACTTAAGTAACTCCATAATCCTTAAATGTATCTTAAGACTTCCACTGAAGAACCCTTATCATTATAACGTTCTTCAAACCTGCTTAGAGAACCGTAGGATTGAGTTTCAAATAGACTAGTTAACCTCTTAAAGATTGTCATATCCGGTTGAACTTTCTTGTTTATTGGGTCTAGAAAACATAGGATAAGTGCTTCTAGAAGATTCACACTAGAGCCTATCCCGACCTCGATCCACTTGAGATAGTTGACACCCGTAAAGTATCGTTGGAAGTCTCCTAGATTAAATTATCAATCAAGCTTTCGTCAACCTTGAGAGCTAATTCCGCTCCTTGTAACACATAAAATTTCACAACAATCAGCAACGTGACTTAGTAAATCCATTTAGAACTAGGTCATTTGATGATATAACTCGCCCAGATCAATTTTCACTTTCATCCCCCCGACGCAAGTGAGCATCCCGGTAATAGAGAAACAACACATCCCGATTTACATTTCCTTCACAACTTAGGTGTCTTTCATCCTAGATCAGCCTTGCCAGCTCATTCTCGGTCCATCAAATTTACTCACCCTACATCCACTTTCCAAACCACTCCACTTCAAAATTCCCACCGTCCTTCTTGTAAATCCTTCCCCACCTCCCCCGCCATGGCTACATGGTATGCACCGGTCCTTCCCCGTACCACTAGTCAATATTCCAATGTGACTATTAGTCCAAAATTCCATCGTATAATGCTAGCAATGCTACAACCGCATCACAACATGTGGATAAGATGAATGACTACTTGGACAAAAAATGAAATTGATAATGATTCTGGCTGTTTAGGTTATTTGCTCAAAGTCTAGGGGGAGAAGTGAGAAAATGGCTTAAAGGTTTGCCCCCCCATAGTGTTAATGATCTCCAAGGCTTCCATCAAACGTTTAAACAAAATGGAAGTAAATAATAATTCACTTCAAGTCCTTTCTCATTACAAGAACCTTCCATAGAAACATTGGGGAAAGTGTGCAAGCTATCGCACTAGATTCAATAGTGTATACAATGCACTCTCCCGGTAACTAAAACCTCTACAAGGTTCAAATTTTTAAACAAGTTTCCCAAAGGGCTTGACTCGACATGACCTATCAACCGAGAGAGTAGGATTTTGCAACTCTTGAAGATATGCAAAAGGGGTTCTCTTCTCGTGGAAGTCAACTTAATGGAGAAGAGAGCAAGAATGAAAAATGAAAAGAGAGTGTTTTAGAGAGGAGAACACACTCTTCTACTTCAAACTCAAAGATGGAGAAAATTATAGAAGAAATGATGAAAGAGATGAGCATAATTAAGAGAGCACAAGCAAATCAAAACCAAACTGCCCCAAAAATAGAAACCGTAACTTAATCGAATGTTAGAAGGAACCAACATCCGAACAAACCTAGGGAAGATGATCAACAGACCCTCCTCCCTTTCATCAAAACTATGTAAGTGAGGTTGACGAAACATATGAGATAACGAGGAGATGATATCAACATGTCTTTAGGTAGAGGATGATGATTTTGAGATTCATTATAAAAAACAAGGTCTCTATACACCTTATGATGACAAAAGAGATAATGATGAAAATGGATTATCAAGACATGGAAAATGTCATCGTTGAGTCTCAAAGAGAATATGACCTTAGAAGAAAACTAGTCAACAAACTCCCAACACCAAAACCTCTCTAACCAATCTTCACAAAACAACACTATAACCAAGCCTAAAGCTGTCAAACAAGGAAAAACAATAGTCAGAATTCTGATAAAGGTAAAGGGGAAATCACTCAAAACAATGAAAAATAGAGTGCAGACACTAGTAGTACTAATACTTCAGCCTATAATTCAAGAAACTATTGTATCAAGTGTAAATAAAACAAACTGCCAGTCAACATAATGCCGATAAAGTGACGCTATCATATCAGTAAACAACATTTTTAAAAGCCACCCTTTCTGCACTGAGCAAGAGAATTTCAAAATCAAAATGCTCTCGATCGATTTAGTCGCTCAACATGTATATAGAACTCAAAATTTTGAAGGCTTTAAATATGAGGAAAGTGGGGATACAAATAATCTTAATGATGACCAAAACGAGCTTATTTTTGGTCCAAAGATTGGAAGGTAAATATCAAGAAGTGACCTCGGTTTCTCCTTTTATGTAAGTTTTTTCTAAATGCTCAAGACAAAATTTTACACAACGTTATGCATGATTCCTGGCTTCTCATAATTTAATTCCTAAAGCGGTGATGGGGAGCCTTGGTTTAGAAATTACTGCATCATATAAAGACTTGTACTCCTTTGATTCCAACAGTAAGGTGTTTAGGATTAATCAAATACTTCGTGTTAACTTAGCTAGATTCAAATTTGAATGTCTTGTTATGGATATTGTTGTGGCCGATGTCCCCCAAGTATGGAATGTTACTATCAAGGTCTCTTGGGGAGCTAAGTTACAGGACTATGCAATTGATATGACCTACGCGATTATCCCTATTTTCAATCGTAATAGAATACTTATTATGAGTTCTATATGCAATACACTGCTACAAGTCAAGATAGACCGTGGAACTCCCTGTACTTCGAGATACCGGCCTTGATTCATTTATCCTTTAACGAAGAAACATTAGATGAATAAATAAAATTTAACAAAGTTAAAGGCCGATAGGAGAGAGGAGGTAAAACCACAAAATCCCGACAAAATGGGCTTGTTGTGTTGGAAGACGTTAGAAATTAAACAAGAATCTTGAATTACGTGTCATACGTCCTTCGCTTTGAACCTAGACACTAAGGAAACGACCTCAAAAGAATGCAAATCCTAGTGAATCAAAATAAATACGACCAAGGCTTCATTATCTTACCAAATCGTTGAGCACATTAGTTGAAGAGGACGGTAATCGAATTCAAGCAATCCAAAACGGTCCTCTATGGAGTATGTTTTTTGATGGATCACACTAAACTAACGCAAAGTGAGAGAGGTGTTTGGATTACTAATAATCGAAACAATCACATAGAAAACATTTCTAAAACTAAACTTTCGTTGTTCCAATAACATAGCGGAATATGAGTCCCTCGCTTTTTAGGCTTACGTTTGTTAAAAGATAGAGTCAAAAGAATTAAATTTCATAGGGATTCAGATTTAATCATTAGGCAAGTCAATCTGGGGAGTATAATGCCTATCATCCTGCATTTCGGGCCTACCAAAACGATGTCGTGGACCTTTTGGAAACTTTTGAAGAGTCCCAATTGATTTTTGTCCCAAGAAAGAAAAACATTGCGGTCCACACTAGCCTACGCAACAGAACATGCTTGATTCCACATGACACCAAAGACTATACAACTCGTATAAAATTCGTACCGCAGCTCGATAATGAGTAAATATTGGTAGGTGTTTGAAAATGACAAACAAATAGAAGACTTCATGTAGTTCAAAAATGAATTCAAACTAAATACCCGTACTCGCTATGAAACAGACCGCAAGGGAAGAAAATTTTCTTTGATGAAGAGGAACCATCTCCCAAACTTGCTAATATAAATCATGGTCAAGAAAACTTAGAAGCGAAATAAATAGAAAATGAATGTAGTAGAATCCGGAATAGAGGACTTAGAAACTCGCATTCTAAAGATGAAATTTTTTCCTAAAGGTCTATCTCCTTTAGAAGAGTTGTTCGATTTTTAATGATGTGGCAAATAAACCAAAACTAGAACCTATAGAGGTCGAGGTAGAAGATTGCAATATAGTGGTAGTGAAATTAAACCTATGATGATTAAATTGTCTAAGACTTACCACCACATTAAACTTAAATATATTGAGTTGTTTAAAGAGTTTTCCGATGTTTTTTCCGGAGTTACGAAGATCTTAAATCCTATGACACCGAAATAATACAACACAAAATTCCCTCATGGAGAACCAAAATCATTCAAACGTAAACTACAACAATGTATCAAACCCCGTTTTAGTTACCAATCGGTTCGGCGAGATCATGAAAATGAATGATGTCGGTATTCTTGTCCCTATTAGATATTCGAATGGGTATCTAATCTCGGTGTCCGTTAGGAAGAAAATGGAGGAACGTTTTGTATAGACTTCAGACTTAAACAAAGCTTCGTTAAAAGAAAACTACCCTTTACCCAAGATGGACCATATTTTACAAAGGGTGGTAAGGTCTAAAAGAATTCTGTCAGATGGCTATTCATGGTACAATCAAATCTTAGTTCACCCCGTTGATCAATTAAAGATAGCTCACTACACCACATGACAAGCATCTTCATGTATGTGAAAATGCCTTTCGCCTAATGAATGCCGGAGCGATTAAAGAGCCAAGGACATAGCATTCTCGTAAGAGTCAAGCAATTCATCATTATCTATCTGCATTTTATGTCACCTGTGTTTTCAAAAACAGATGAAGAGCACTTAGAACATTTGAGAAAGGTTTTTGAGAAAATGAATATGGTTTGGAATATATTTAAACCCTAAGAAGACACTATTTTGGTCTCCAAGAAGGTAAACTTCTTGGACATATTATTTCTCGAAGAGGGTATAAAGATAGATCCAAAGAGATTGAGGCCATATTGCAAATCTCTCATCCTCGAAACATTAAAGAGTTGCAATATTTCATTCGAAAGATTAACTTTTGAGAAGGTTTATCCCCAACTTAATGAGCTCCTTAGAATATCACAAACATGTTGAAGAAGGAGCAAGGGGTAAAATGGACCTTTGGAAGCAAGGAATTCCCTGAGTCAGGTGGAAGGTGCATTAACCAAAACACCTAAGCCGAATAAGTCCCGATTTTTCAAAGGATTTTTATATCTTTCATTTGCACGGAAAGATATCATATAGCCGTTGTCCTTTTAAGGAAAACCACAAGGACAAGAGCAACCTATTGCATTTTTTAGCAAGGCATTGCGATGCCCCTTGGAAGTATAACATTATGGAGAAGCAAGCTTTGCTTGGTTAAAGCTTTGAAAGACTTCTCAGAGTATACATCCTTTCACTGACACATCATTGCCTTTGTCCCAAACTCAGCTTTTAAATACATTCTAACACAGATCTAAACATGGTAAGAGAGGTAAGTGGATTGTTGTTATTCTTGAGTATAATTTAGAGATAAAACCCACTAAACTCCATCAAAGGCCAAGGTATAGCTAGATTAATGGCTGAATCAAATTTTGAAGTTCTCGATATTAATATGGTTAATGCTTTGGATGACCAAGAAGAATTCCTAACTCCTATAGTTGAAGATCATTTTATGAATTCTCCTCTTTTGGTATGCCGATATTGTTTATGTTTTGCTTAAATTGAATACACCTCCCGTCTTGGACAAACAAAGGCAAGATTCCCTAAATTGAAAGTCGGGAACTATTGCATTATAGATAGATTTTTATTGGAAAATGCAAGTGGTCTATTGCTTAAATGTTTTCCGAGTTTGATGTAGATACATAAGCACGAGTTCCATGAGGGAGAGTGTGGAGGTCACTTAATACTAGAAGACAACAACAACAAAATTTTGAGGGCTAGTTTTATTGGCCTACTCTTTTTTATGATATCCACAAGATGATCAATACCGTCATAAATGTCAACTTTTGAAGGCAAAAGAAAACTCCCCGCTCTCATCCTACATCCAATCATCGTTGAAGCCCCCATTTCAACAGTTGGAACTTCTGACTCAAAGGGAGAAATCCATCCCTCATCTTCTCAGCTTCAAAGATAGATGGATTCTCACTAATTTCAGATTATTTCAATAAGTGGATATAATCCATACCTTGCAAATGTGCCATGATTCAATTATTATAAAATTTATGGAGACTAACATTCTCTCCGTATTTGGCTGTCCTACCAAGATAATCACCGATAATGAAGCAACATTTGGATCAAATAAGATGATTTAGTTTTGTCATAGATATCGTATAACTTTGAGGCATTCCACAACCTATTACCTTACAAGGTAATGGATTTCATGTGCATCCTCAAACAAAATTCTAGTGAACATAATCAAGAACCGTTGGAGGATAACAAAAATATTGGCACACAAAGCTTGTTCATGCACTTTGGGCCGATGTATCGACTTTGAAGAAATCTATCCATGTCACCTTTTCACTTGTGTATGGTACCGATGCAATTTTTCCAAACAAACACTTCTGTACCAAAGGATGAAGTTGATTCAAGAGTTACAAACCGAAGATACGCATACGATCGAAGAATAAATTGTATCATTCATCTTCAGCAAACTAGAGAGAAAGTTTACAACAATGCATCATGGTAATCAGACATCATTAAAAAGTTTTTTGACAAGAGAAAAAGGCCAAGAATTTCAAAATTGGGGACAAAAGCTTAAAGTGGGACTCAAGGAGGGAAGACAAGGGAAAGATGGAAAATTTGACAACCTATGGCTTGGCCCTTACTCTTATTCATTCAAATTACTGGTAACAATGCATTTTTTCTTTGCAAGAGTTGAATGGAGCATAATTGTTTGGAGGTCCCGTCAATGGCAAGATGCTTAAACATTAATTCTCTTGATCCTTAACATGTTTTAAGATTTTTTTTATCTTTTTTCATTATAAATATCTCATCCACCTTTTGCATTCAAAGTTAGAAAAATTAAAAATACAAAAAAATGCTGAAAGAAAGAAAAAGAGGGCAGATTGATAAAACAATAAAGGTATAGCTGGCCCACACTGCAAAAAAGAGAAGCAAATCTCGAAAGTGTGCCTAATTTCCACTCCTACAAAACACACTTCTAGTTAGTCAAACAACCTAATCTTCGACTAATTAGCTTTTGAATTTACCGCCGATAGGATAGTGAAATTGATTTTCCAAACTCGTTTAATATTGGGTTTATCGTTAGGTAGATTAGGATAGAAATGAAAGGTTCAAACATGTTCAAAACCCGAACCTAAGTTTCAAGCAAGAGATGACTCAAACTGCTTTATTTTTGAGTCAAGAGATGTAAATCTAGTTCTACTAGCTCAAAATCTGAACCATAAAACAAGAAAGACAACAGCAAGTAAGAGTCAAAAGAGAGTCAGAAAAGAGTGAAGGAAGTGTGTGAATTTTCAGATCTTAGGCCTTCCATTTTGATTTAATTTTTCGCAAAATAAATGTTCATGTGCAAAATTTTGTTTCATGCCATAGATCAAAGATCAAGTTAGACTCCGTTTAACTCGACTTGAATGCTTTTAAATTTCTCGTTGTAAGAATTAGAGAATAAATCACGGACAAATTAATCCTACCGTATATTAGAATAGGTAGAGAAGCATATGAACTCAACTGTTTAATCTAAGTTCAAAGGGAGAAATAAGTGGAGAACAGATTAGATTTCTATTTTCAAAAGAATAAAATGTTGTGAATAGAGTTTTCCAATCCAAGTGCACTCTAATGAAGAAAAAAATGCTGATCGCAGATTGGGTAGGTACAAAGTTTGTAGATGAAGATCCACTGCTTTCATAGCCGCTAATATTTTTTCGCAGCAAGATCATCTTAGAAAAGGAAGAGTGCCCTAATGGATGAGGCAACCGATCGGCCCCAGATAATGCAAGTCTAAAGCTCTGATGCCTTCAAAAGGCACCATCCCCAAGTGGAGCCACCTAGCCACCTATAATATTTGTTATACTAAAAGGTGGTTAAGATTTTGAGTTTCCGAAAGAACAAATTTTATCACTAAAATCATTGGCTATTGAAGACTTAAGGCCTTGCCTCTCGTCCAAAATCCTCATTGTTATTCCCATTGACTCAATATCATGTAAGAAACTCATGGAAAGACAATCATTTCTTTCCCCCTTATCCCACCTGAAAAACCTTCATTAGCTTCCCCTTTTCTCAATATTATTCCTCTACTTTTCATGATTTTCTCCTTCCATTCATGATTTTTTCTCCTTCCATTCATGAAAGTATTGCCCTTACATGGTTTAAAACTTTTTTGAACTCGTGTCAAACCCCCAAATCCATTTAAAACCTTGAAATTTTTCATAAAAAACAAATTTTGTTCCTATGGACTTAAGCCCCTTTGGGCTAAGTCCTAAACCACTTTCCCCCACATGCCCTTTCCCCGGAACCAGGTGCTAGTCCTACTGCGCCTATCTACATCGAGTAAATCAAATGAACGTGACATATTTTGTTACACAAAACTCGATGCGATCATTCTTTGATATAACTCCAGGTCTCATGATTCTTTTTGAAAAACCAAGTGTTAAAGACCCTGAGCGCTAATCGTATCGGAAAGAAACAAGTGTACAAGTCTTAAACCATGTTCCGAAAATCTGATTGCGATTAGCCTTGTATATAAAACCCACGATTACATTATTTTCCATATAACCATAAAGTCACTGTGCGCTTAAAAACCCCTATATATTTCACTCCCGATCGATATTTTTTCTTTTGTAAAAACCCAAAAC
Source organism: Pinus albicaulis (assembly GCA_034641835.2). Lineage (NCBI taxonomy): Eukaryota > Viridiplantae > Streptophyta > Pinopsida > Pinales > Pinaceae > Pinus > Pinus albicaulis. The sequence continues at coordinate 658,466,928 of CM076583.1, read as the reverse complement.
CCACTTATCCAAAGTTTTAACTTAAAAACGTAAAGTCACATGTTGAAATACTTTAATGGGTTGATGAAAGAGTCGATCGCGCAATCGCAATCGAAGAAAGCACAATGGTTAGATTAAAAAAGACCGTGCCCGCACCGATTGCAATTGGCCTTTGCTTTACGAAGCTCCGAGCTCCGTCACGTTCCATATAACTACAGCCTTAATCGGGGGCGCCTCTATCCTCCTTATAAATATCTCTCGCCCCGATTCGCTAAAACCTTTGTTATTTGTTAAAAATTTGGGTTTTTATATATTATATAAGGGGTCAACGATTGTTTCAAAACTAATCCGTCATTGTTGATCTTAAAACGATCAAGCGGCCAACACTCAATCGCATCGCGATGTCAATTGCATCGCAAAAGATACATCGCATGCTTTGTTTGCCCCTCCCGATCGGCTCGTTCCTCCGATTCGTTCCGCCGTTGATCTACCCTTAAATCAACTACCGTGGTTGTCGCACGCTTTGTTTCAAATCGCGTGTATTTTTTTTTTTTTTTTTTTTTTTTCTCTCACCGTCGCTCCTCCCCGATTCGCTTAATTGCCTCCACCCTCTCGATCGGTAATCGCATCGGAGATTTTCATCGCACTTTTCTCCTCCCCTTACTGACACATTCTTCGATTAGACCGGGACTATCCACGTGTCCGTATCCACCGCCACGCGCTCCTCCTTCCTCGCCATCTCAAGCAATTTAAACCCAATTCCGCAGATTTCATAATGTTTCGTTTGTTTTATAGGTTCCCGAAATAGTTTTTTCCCATATTATGGTGAAAGGAAAGTCACGTTCCGTATATATTTTGGCCTCTAGTTATCAAAGGGAAAACAACTAAAAAAGAGTTCTACTCCATGTTTATTCAACGTCTCATGGGCTAGTGATACCATAAAGGCCCTACACGACTCTACACATCGACAAGACACTATGTTTAAAACAAGATGTTAAAGAGTATCGATTGTTGAAGACAAAGCGTGCGTAATGAAGATTGAAGATGAAATTTGGGGATTGCTACCTAAGATTGAATATCAAAAAAGCCTAATCCCCCAAATTAAGACAAGACTAAGAGAAAATCAAGAAGATCTATAAGCAACAGTAAAGGACTTCACCGCCGCATTTGAGGAAAATTGATTCCCTCGCCCACCACAAAGCCAATTGCTTCTCAAACCTTCAAACAAGAGGCCTCAGTTATTGTTTTAAATCGACATTTGTTCTGCTAATAACCAAAGAGTTCTTCTCGCAAAGAACTTAATGAATAAAATATCCGAAAGTTACTCCACACAACACACAAAGCCTCAAAGTCAAATAAGGCTCCCACCGTTTAAATTCATAATTGTAAACATTAATACAGATTCCACCCGTACACTTCTCCACAGAGCCCTCAAAGGGCTGAGAATTAATTTAATCAGATAATGATCCTGAGATCTTTTAGCTCTCACCTCTCATCCTTCTATAAATACCTTAGTAGAATATGAGAGTAACTATTGGTTTGATCGCATTGCCGAGCATTGTTATGTAATTGAGCTTGAACATTGTAAATATTATTCACTGCCCTTGAAGCTCGTTTGTAATAGATAAGTTAGGGCTCTAATAGTGAAGATGATTTAACCGAAACATTGGACTTGAAGATCGTAACCTATTTGACATCAATAACAAGCTATTTCTTTGGGATCCTCGGTCTCATACATCGAGAAGTGCCTCGCTATTGTTTTTTCTTCTATGTACGCCCATATTTTTCACTATTCTCCGATAAAGAACAACATTTACGGAGTTAGGATTTCATCGTTTATCAGCTCTCTTCTAACTGAAAATATTTATCTTAATGTTTTCCTCTTTATTTGTTTATTCAAGAATGATTTAGTATACCAAGTGGTTAGGAATGTCAGAGTTTCCTCACCCTACTATTTGCTTTAAACATTGTTCTTGAAAGTTATTTTCCTTATTTGCTTATTAAATTTAGACTAGAAAGTGATGGTTTGCCCCCGTTTCTAGCTTCTATTCTCAGCGTTGAGCCCGAAAGTTTCCCTTGTGTTGGCTAAAAGCGTACTAGGTTTAAAAGTACTTTATATGATCTTAGGTTACAATTTGTTTCTCTTTTTTATGTGTTTTCATACTTTCTCAAGGTAATTATGTGGATTAATGATTGTTTGTCAATTAAGATGCTTTAATACAAACTTTCCCAAGAAGTCAATGGTTGGCCCCAGACTTGTTTGGTTTTAAACAAGCTACTTAAGAGGCTTTCCTTCTTGTTCGACCGACTCATAAATCCCTTGTGAAATTATTATCGATTTCCACCCTCCAACACTTTATTGTTTCCATTCCATCATTTCAATCAATGATCTTGTGACATAGATGACTTTCCCTGATCACTTCCTGATGTTGTTGTTCAATTAAATCCCCGTTATGACTCCATACAGTCTAATGGACTAAAAACCAAGATTATATCTATCTTAACCTAGTCAAATATTTATCCACTTTCAACTTCTCACCCTTTTGAAACTCTTTGCACTTAGGACTTTCTTCTCCTCAAATAATTATTCATGTGCTCAACCATCCAAAAAACAAACAAAACCCTTGGTCTTCATAACTAGCCTAATATCATTACCCCAAACTTCAAAGACAATCCATCTTTGTACGATTGGAGAGATCCCATTCAGAGGATGTATCCTAGAATCCTAAATTTGGTTGAAACGATGTTGTTTCTAATAGCTTACACTCACTCACTTACAAAATTACTAGATTCCTAATAGGTTCTAATCAGTTGTTATAAAATTACATATTGGTGTGTTGCATTTCTCTATGATTGTTCTACTCATCCTTTTCGACACACCATTTTTCACAGGTTCTCAGAATCGTCTTCTCTCGCGAATTCCATGCTCGAACATTACCTATCAAAATCTTTGCTGCAATATTCACCCTCCATTGTCCGATCTAAGACACTTCCAACTTCTTTCCGTCTCAATCTCAACCAAAGCTTTCCATTTCTTGAAAGTATCAAATACATCGGGATGACATGAATAATAACAAATCCATGTTTTTCATTTTCATCATCAATAAAAGTAACATAATAACGAGAGCCACCAAGAGATGATACCTCGAGCGGTGTCCCCACATATGACCGTATGCACAAGCTCCAATTTTTTCGCTCTTATTTTCTTTCCCAACTCGAAGAGAAATCCGACTTTTCCTCGTTTTCCATAAATGCAATTTCGCTTAAATCTAAATCAACATTCTTCAAACCGGCAAAGAAATTTCTTTGAGGAAGAATCTTCATTCCCTTCTCACTCATGTGTCCGAGCCTATGATGCCATAATGCCGCATCTCAGCTTCCTTTGAAGTTAAAGAATTAACAAAGTTAGAAATACCATTGCATAAATACAATGTACCAACCTTTTCACCTTTTTGCTATTACCAAAGACTCCAGACCTTCCAAGTTTTATTCGTGAAAGTTGTCACACAACCTCATCACAGAATCGCCCCGTTGGAAACTTTATTTTTCTTCGTATCCAACATGCCTTACCTCTTTTAGTAGCCATTGGTTTCCATTCTATTTTTACAAGAACTTTACCCATTCCAACAATTTCACAGTATTTATCATCACCCAAACGAACTTGTCCAAAATCTCTCGAACATAGTCATGAAAATTTTTCTTATCGTGTGTGGCATGAAATGAAGCCCCCGACCTTGCCAACCCAAGAATCAACATTTTTGAAAGAAAGAATCAGCATCTTGTAACACATCACCCGTCACATTTTCTTCATGATTTTTTTCTTGTTGCGTGTCTCTCTTTTCCATTCCGATATCTATAGTCTTTCTTAGGTGTCCTTCTTCCGCAATTCCAAGACACTATCCTCGATCCGGACTTGGATCTACCTTTCCCTTGATTTACCGCGATATCCCGAGCTCTTTCCTTTCCATTCTTCTTCCCCTAGACTCTACACCAAAGCATTACCCGATGTCTCACCGGAGCTTTTTCACGCATTTCCTCACTAAGGATAGCACCAACAAGATCATCAAACTTTAAAGTACCAGATCCGTAGATAGAGTTACTAATGGCCGTTACTAAACCATTCCAATCCTCCTGCAATGAGCACAACAATACCGTAGCTCTAACTTCATCATCAAAGTTTACCCCTACAAGTAACTTAACTAATCGGTAAATCGTATTAAATTCATTTAAATGGTCTCGTTAAACAAATCCACCTTCCAACATCTTCATATTAAATAGTTGTTTCCTCTACAAGAAATACCTTGTTTCGAGGCCGAGGGATTTTTCATATAGTTTCGCCAACGTTTGAATCAAACCCTTCGTTGTTGTTTCCTTCAAATATTGAAGGTGAGTGACACCGCAAGACACAACCGTATTGTTCCAAGTGCCTTTCTATCGAGAATGTTCCATTCTCGTTGTCATGGTCACTTCCGCTTTCTTGTTTTTCCGCTCAATGGTAGGTAGCAGATCTTTTGATACGCATAATCTTCCATCTGCATCTTCCACGTAGGAATTTTTGGCCGTTAAATTTCTCGACCCTAAACTTACCATCGTCGCCATTTCTCCCACTCGAACCAGAACCTTTCTTTTCAGGATTTTATCACCCAACATACCTTTGGCTCTAATACCATTGTTAGAAAAATTATATATTGAGCAATGCAACACATAAAATATGTGGAAAATACAAGCACACAAAACACATAAAACCAGAGAGACACAGATATATGTGGTTCACCTGTTTGGGCTACGTCCACTCCCGAATGCCTACTCCTTTCTATTATCCGGAAGAAATGAAAAGACAAAACCTATAGTAGATCCGTTGTAATATCCTTTATTCTTTCTCGCGGTCATTTACTTTCTCCGAGAATACACATATAATAATACATGTACCGTAATACACCATATATACAAGGGGGTTTCCTTTTAGGAAAACCCTAATCTAAACATAACTTCTACCGTCAAATCATTTGCCTAATGAACGGCCCGTATTGACTAGAACATACTTTTACAAGGCAATTTTACATATTTGTTTCGGGCGCGGCTTCGAAACCCCTTACTGGGGGGGGGCTGTGTGCAAGCGCACCCCCCCCGGACCCCCCAATGCGTTGATTAATTACAGGCGGCGTTGTCGCCCTTTGAAGGTATAGGGGTCCAATGTTGTGATACAAAGTAAAACAAGAGAACAAAGCCCACACCCAAAAAATTCTAGAGTGTGAAGCTGAAATCCTAAATAAACTCGTCAAAAAGTTTTAGATCTTGGGTTCACGTATTTTCGGAGATATGATCCGTGAAGCGTAGTGCTTTTTCAGGTTCAGACTTCATCTCAAATAGGTGATCGTGGGAAAAGATTCATAACTTTCAGCATCGGATTGAAGTTTCGTAAAAAGTGGCTACACGAACATCGATCGTAGTTTCTTGGCTATCAATTTCAGAGCCAAAGGATGAAAAAAATGACACGTGTCAAGTCGTACAAGTTCACTCTACTAAACCAAATTCAAAATTGGGTCATTGTGGGAGATTGGAACAACTTTTTCTTGAAGAATCCAAATCGTATCGTAATTGGAATTTGAAAGAAGCTTCAAAGGGCTAATATAGGCTGAATTTCAAATATAGAAGATCCCAAATTACAGATATAATTCAATTTCAATATCGAGCTCTCAAAAGCATGTAAAAGGTGTGTATTTTTTTCCGACCGTATAAGTCTTGTTTGAATAATCAAGTTGAATTGATTCCAAGGGCATATTGTAGAATAGATATCGCATTGGATTCTAAAATGGCCCCTAAAAAGAATTAACACCCATTAAGCCTTTAAAAGGCTCTACTATGACTCATGAAGACGAATAATGGCAACATGACATATCAAAATTACAAGAGCAAGTGCAACAAATTTCACCGTCGCAAAGAACAACAAAATGAAATGGAAGTTTTGAAGAAAGGGGTGGAAACTAAGATGGATGGTTTGAAGAAAGACAGTGGAAGCTAAGATGAATGGTTTGGAAGCTAAGATGGATGGCATGGAAGTGGGCATGGAATCTAAGATGGATGACATGAAAGACAAATAAGGGAAAACATGAAGAATGATCTAAAAGCATACATGGAAGGCTTCGATGACAAGATTAAAACAAGAAATGATTCCTAATGGAGGAAATATAGTAGAAGAACCTCAAGAGGAGAACAAAATAAATGTTAATCATGATTTCAGGCAACTCTAATGTTGGCGGGAAGAACCACCATATCTCAAAAAAATGGATATGAGGAAGTTTGATGGAAAGGATCCTGTAACATGGATACTACACATGGAGCAACATTTGATCTCCATAACGGTGCAAGACACACAAAAAAGGTACGCATTGCAACTTTACATTTAGAACAAAATACATTTGTATGGTATCGATGTATTGTCTCGTAAAAATTGTCACTTAGTAAATTTTTATGGGAGGGAAATGATATCACATTATGAGGATACAAAAGCTAACACCTTCTTTATCCAATTGATAAATCTCAAACAAAAGGGTTTAGTGGGGCAAGACACGTAGGACTTGCAAAAATTGAATATAAGGGTAACCGATATTCCAGAGGAACACAGTGGATTGATCTCTTCATAGTACTCTTTAAAGGATAACATCCAACATACAAGTTGCTTTTTGGAACTCGATTCATTGGAGAAGGCATTCAAAGTTGGCAAGAAAAGTTGAATGTAAAATTACGGGTGACAAGGAAGCCTACCACTCAATTCTATAAAGAAGGAAGTGTTGCTACGCCTAGATTTCACAACCTAGAAGGTTGACAATTTCACAACAATTGAAGAAAAAAGAGAAAAAGGGCTTTTCTATAGTTTTTATTAGCAACACATCAAAGGTCATAAGTGTGTTTTCTAGAAGAAATTATTTTTGAAGACAGATTGTGAAGAGGAAGAATAAAATGAACAAGAAGAGGATATACACCAAGAACTAGCCCTAGAAGAGGAAGAAATGAACCCGACGATATCGTGTAATGCATTGGCAAGAATTACCACTCCTCAAACTCTCAAGATAGAAGGACATATCAAGAAGAAAAGGGTAGTAGTGTTGATTGATTCAGGTAGAACCCATAATTTTATTCATTGTAAGGTAGCCAAGGAATTAAATTGTTTCCTAGCACTCAAACACTAAAATGTCAAGTGATGGTTGCAATGGAGGAACTATAACTTCCTTCGGAAAATGCTATAATATCAAGCTAACCATGGGGGAATATGTATCGACTAATCAAATGCTTTCCATTCCTATGGGAGGTATTGATGTTGTACTAGAGTACAATGGTTACAATCTTTGGGGAGCCTGCTGCTTTTACCTTCCTCAAGAACTTTTCTTGAAATTTTTTTTCGTATGAAAGGAAGTCGAATTACGGGTACTTCAGGAAGCCACGAAGGATAATAAGCTTCTAATGGCATGAGCTGCTCGAGGAAAGAACAACAGAGGGCGAATTTGCACAATTATGCTCACTAGCAAGCTCCAACATCAAAATCATCTATTTCTCCGTATCTCCAAACAAAGTCCGCAATCATTCCAAGGTGTTTGGAAACTCCCAGGACACCAATTTCGGTGGATCATGACCATGCTATTCATTTGATTCTAGTGAAAGTGTTTTCCTCCAAACATCACGCCTTACAGATATCCTTACGTCCAAAAGAGCGAAACTGGGAAACGCATGATTGCAGAAAATGTTAGAGGCGGGTATAATTCAATCCCTAGTCAAAGTTCTTTCTCTCGCTTTCCGTAGCATTGCACACAAGAACGATGGATCATGGCGTATGTGTCCGGACTATAGGGAGCTCAATAAGCTCACCACTAAAGATAAATTTCCCATTCGTGATTGATGAATTATTGGATGAATTGCATGGAGCAATTTATTTTACCAAGTTGGATCTTTCCTTTAGGATATCATCAGATTATAATGAAGATCGAAGATATTTCCTCGAAAACAACATTTCTATCTCATGAGGGTCATTATGATTTTTTGGTCATGCCTTTGGCCTTACCAATGCACCTTCTACATTTCAAGGGTTGATGAATTCCATTTTCAAACCCTTCCTTAGAAAAATTTGTGCCAGTATTTTTTGATGATATACTAATCGCCAAATGAAGTCTTGGAAGGATCAAGTTCAACATGTCGTATAGTGGTGCTCAAACTATTGGAGGAGGAAACAATTTATATGCAAAAACATCCAAATGTTTCTTTGGAGTACGAGAGGTGGAATATCCTCGTCATATTGTATCTCACGAGTGGTGTTAAAGGCAGGACCCTGACGAAAATTAAAGCCATATTAAGGAATGGAAAGTCCCCACGGCCATAAAGCAACGCTGCAAGTAGGATTTCTCGAGTTTAACAGCATATTATCGCAGTTTTGTTAAGAATTATGGGAGGATAGTGGCACCTCTAACAACATTATTGAAAGAAACGATGGATCTATTCATGGACTCGATAGCAACCAAGGCTCTTTGAACATCTTAAAGAGGCAATGTGCCAAGCACCGCCTCAGCTACGCCAGACATCACAAAACATGTCGAGCGAATGCGATGCCCTCAGAGAAATGGAAATTGTGTTTGTTTTTTAATGCAAGAAGGAAAGCCCCATTGGCCTCGAAAGTCCTCCAATCAAAGTAAAGTATTTACAGAAAAACCTATTTTATGAGAAGGAAATGTTCAGCAATACTGGCATGCACTAAAGAAATGGCGAAACCTTACCTAATGGGAAGAAAGACACTTCAAGGTAAAACTGATCAAGGGATAGTCTTAAACACTGTTTTTGGAACAAAGACTATCTTCTAAGAGCAAAGAAAAATGGGCTCACAAAGATGTTGGGTTATGACTTTGAACACACACGCAAAAGGGAAAGCTAAATGTTTGTTTTGCAGACATGCAACAATCAGAAAGAAAGTGACGCAGGAGGAAGCATTGCTTTCAGTGCTCATTTCTACTATCCAACCAGCATTGGATAACCAAAGCAAGAGAAGGAATGCAAGAATGTACGAAGAAGTGCGGACACTCATTCAAAAGTATGAACATAGGTCCCAGTACATCTGATACATTTAGTTGGAAACAAATGATTCCTTATGGTACAAAAGAACGACTTATATCTTTGTAAGAATTCCCAACTAAAACAAAAGATTCTTCTGGAATTGCACACCTCGCATTAGGAGGACACTCCAAGATTTTTAAAAACTTACCACAAAGTGGTGAAGAAAGAATTTTCTTGGGATGGTCATCTCCTTTAAATCAGATATTCAAAATTTTTGTGCAGGAATTTTTGGGTTGCTTTCCAAAGAAAAGTAAAGTTGAGACAAATAACACTCCGACGCTACAACCTTTATCCATTCCAAGTCAACGTTTGGGAGGAGGTTTCAATGGATTTTATCACAGGTTTACCTAAGTCCCGAAGGAAAGAGTGTCATCATGGTGGCTGAGTAGATCTAATTACCGAGTATGCACACTTTTGTGCATTATCTCATCCATTTAAAGCAAAGTAATAGCCATCTAGTCGCATTTATGGACAAATAATTCACGCTACATGGAAAGCCCAAAGTATGTTGCCAGAGCGACAGATGATCCCATTTTTCACCGGAAAAATTTTCGACAAAAGTTATTTTCTCTTTGTTTGGGTACTCAACTAGCTCATAGCTCATCTTATCATCCCTTCCGAATCCGATGGCAAACCGAGATAGTGATACACATGTTTGGAAAGATATATTTCGCTTGTTTTTGTATCCTAATAAACATAACACAAATGGGTCAAGTGGTTGCTCTGCATCAATGGTGGTATAACACCTCTTTTCCATACCTGCAAACAAAAATGACCCCATTTATGGCACTTCTTTATGGATATCATCCACCATCCATCACATCATCTTTAAGGGAAAATTATGAAGGTTCAAGCAGCTGGAAGATCACATCGCGCATATCAGCAAGAAGTTTCTCCGACTCTTAAAGGATAACCTCGAAATTTTGCACAAAATCGAATGAAACAACATGAAACATCAACATCACAAGCAAAGCAGAGAAGTTTTGATGTAGGAGAGATTGGGTGTTTTTACTTGGCTACAACCATACAAAACAAAATGTCCCTCAAGCAAAGCTAAGAAGGATAATAAATTATCGCCAAAGTACTATGGTCCTTACAAAGGTGTTGCATAGATTGGTACTATGGCATGCTGCTACTGGAGCTTCCTGTCTTTTCTTTCGCGAGTGCATCCATAAAGCCCATGTTTCACGCTTAGAAGGTTATAGGTGCACAAACATTCGCATTTCAAACAATATTTGTCGAAACTTGACGAGGAAGGATCATATTGGAACCTCGCGACTACCACGGAAATAAGAACTCGACCACTACGAAATCGATCAATTTATGAGCATTCCATCAAGTGGGAAGAACTTACCCCACCGAAGATTCCACATGGGAGGATGAGAATTTTATACAGAAGCACCTAGAGCTACTTCCTGCTAAGCGTTGAGGACAACACTTTTTGTGAAGGAAAGGGCAATACTAGGTCCCCATATTACTAGTATAGCCCTTATTGCTTTTTTTTTTTTTGTTAGTAAGCCTCATTAAGTTATTATTGTACCCTTGCAACCCCCATTTTGTTATTATTGTGCTCCTTAAATTATTATTGTTAGGCCTACAATAGGATTACACTGTGGCCCACTAGGATTACATTATGGCCCCATGGACTCCTATATAGAAAGGAGGTTTTGTAAATTGTATCATCCAAGAATTGTTCATTCATGTAATGTATTGGAGGTTACCCCTCGAAGTGGTTTACTTGGCGTTGATATCTCTTTTCTTCTATTTTTGAGCCGGGTTTCACAACAATCGTTAAATACCCCCATTTGAACATCAAGTACAAGAAGGGTAGCACCAATAATGTTGTGGACTCCGCCCCGCCGACCACCGATCGTGGCTATAACTACCGTTCTCAACTCTTGTGGGAACAAGACTTCTACTGATGCTTCCTACAAGAGTGATGTGCATCCGGGAACACACACATGGCACTCTTGGGGGGCAGGCACAAGTAGTTTCAAATTTCACACCTTGAAGATGCACTATTATGTCACCTCGATTACCCATTGTGTTCCTTCAAGCGAGCGTGCCAAGATGATATGGGAAGCATCATAATGAAGTCGTTGGGAATTTTTGGGTCAAGAAATCATGGGTAGTAATTTCAGAAGTATTTCTATTGGTCGAAATTTCAATAGGATGTCGTGAAGTACATAAGATCCTCGCATCGTCCCCCATTGCCAAACCGACTCATCAAGAAGTAAGGTCTTTTATACTCGCTTACCTACCCCTAGTTGACCTTGGGAATCCATCTCCATGGATTACATGTGTCGCCTTCCTTCTACTTCAAGCATGAAAACGAATTTGTTTTCATGGTCATCGAAAAATTCTCAAAGATGGCCATTATGGCGGCCTCGCAAGAAGAATATCAGCAGCGTAAGCCACCGCTAAACTCTTAATTTGAATGAGTGTGAGGGAAATTTGGGATCCCATAGTCTATCATATCGCATCGCGACGTAGGTTCGTTAGCACATTTTGTCCAAACCCTTTGGTTAATGTTGGACACCAAGCTCACCAAGTCCACGCCTTTCCATCCCCAAACCACTCACGTATAGAGGTCGTCAATGTGATGATTGTACACATTCGCGCAGATGTACAATTTAAAAGCATCCATGCACATGGACAGAGCCTTCCCCTATGTACAACACATTTATAACCGGGCTTCCACCTCAACTAGCCACAAACTCTTTCAAAGGTGGGCTTGGGATTCCAACCACTATGTCCCATCGACATAGCCATGCCATTTGTGGCTACTAGTCGACATTTGGCTCATGTCTAGTTTGAAGTTGACAAATCGAATAACTTGCCGAAAGTACATTTAGTACATCTTCCAATAGGTTCATGACATATTGACAGATCCAATGCTAATTACAAGAAACAACATGATCAACACCTGCAAGCGCCGCATACGGGCGACAAAGTGTGGCTACATTTGTAGAAGGAGCACCTCCTCACTAGACCCCCACCGCAAGCTTCGCCCCCAATTCGATATGGGCTATACACCAATACCAAGGCCGTAGTGAACAATGCCTTCGAGCCTCGCATTCCACCTCATTCCCTTGGTCCGCACCCGCATTCAATGTAGACCACCTTCATCCCCCCCCCCCTCCCACCTCTCAAGCAAAGGTACCCATGACATCGTTGTAATAGTCCTGCATACAAAAAGAGTTAAACCCACTACATGGAACAGTCACCACAGATTGTATCATGGACATAAAAATCAAGAACACTCACCAATAGAATATCCAACTCAGACGTTGTCAAAGCTAGCCAACTCCCCGGCATCAAGGCAAGTGGTTCAATGTGGACCTCAAGTTTAGCAAAAAGTTTCCCTCATCTCATGGAGGAACTCAACGCAATGGGGACCCGCCATTTCCTAAGGGGGAGGAATGATCTAGGTGGATATTGGTGGCTGCCCACCTATTCCACTTGGGCCCCACTATTGTCTCTTTCAAACTTTTCGCCTTTCGGCACAACTTACCATTTTTAGTAGTTTTTCGGTCCTAAATTTCCAGAGCCATTTTGAAGCTCCCAAACGACGTTTTTTGGGAAAACCTAGAGCAACATGGGTCCATCAATTAACTTTTTCCCACATCCGTAAAATTTTTATTCCTTAGATAGATCTTTCTAACTAGAAGAAAAAGATGACATCAAATGGATATCTTAACATTAAAGTACATGCCTCCAAGTTGAAACACCAATTTACCCAAACGGGCCCCATAGTTTTGGTGCTTCATCTCCTAGGTTAGGCTTTTGGATGCTTTAGGGTTTTCCACCTGCTTCTCCAAATCATAAATAGGCTCTCGAGCCTCATTTGTAGCATAGGTCGCAGGCCTGTAGCTCACCGCACATCTCTCCTCCCCGTAGATAAGCTACCAACGCCCTAGCTAGTTTATTTCCATTCTGTCTGTAAGCAAATCTCTCAGCTCTTTGATATTAATGAAATGAAGTGTTATTTCCATTTCATCTTTGTATTTATGTTTATATGTGTACTTTTTTTTGCTCCCGCATAAAACCCGGATCAACAACCTTTCCCCTTCTTCGCTCGTACAATCGTTACACCATAAATGGTCAGTTGTTACAAAAACGGACCCGCACCACCCCCACACCTCCACATTGTTATTGTTTATATAGCCAAATGTTGGCATAACTACGTATTTTACTCGTATTTATTGTCAAAGTGATACAAAGATTTAAATTTGCAGGTATTACTAAAGAAACCGTTAATTGCAAAGAAAATTTCTCAAAGACTTGGGTGGTGAAACTAGATTATAGGGCTCTTTAGATCGTCAATCTTGGTTACTATCTCCCCGTTGTTATATCCTTCTCGCAGGACCCATCGTCATTTCCCTTCTCAAGTCTCTCTCTATTGTCCCTTTCTCCATCAGAGGGTTTGTGAAAGAAGAATCATTGAGGAAAATGCCTCCGAAGCAAGATCAATAGCTTTTTAATCCAATGTTCTACCTTACTGCGGACTCCGGATCACTTGGCTCTAGCAGATAGAGATTAAAATTTCATGAGGTAGAGTCTAAGTCTGATTTGTTTGATGTTTACTTCTTGGTTTGAGGACTAACTTCCTTTGAAGGAATAGACACTTAGCTTATGGGGAGACCTGCTTGCCATTTTACATCTTCCCAAAGACTCCATAGTTGCCCGTAGTTCATCAAGAAGTGTCGCAGTTGTTATGATATTAACTAGAGGACCATAGTCACCCCATCGAGAAATCTTGTTTGGTAATCAATGTCCAATCCATCAGCGTATGATGCAAGCCCCCACTCTTGAAAAGGTGTTCTCTCATATGAATTCTCTTCGCAGAATTTTATTGGAATCTAGACCCTCACAAGAGGAGCCACAAAACCTTGCGCTTCCATGACCGAAACCCGCTCGATGCCCTGTAAAGAACCATCCTTATCCCCCCATCTACCTTTATGATAGGACCCATCACATTATATATGTTTTATCTTATTTTTATGTTATCACACCGATCGTTGCAGAGGAAGCCGTGATAGGTTTCTTGTCCACTCTTTCCCCAAGAGCTAAACCCACAAATTCTATTCAAATATACTCAATTTCTTATGCAGACCATTCATGCGAGCAATTTTTAAAGTTTGATATAGAGGAATACCGTGTTGGTATATATGTTTGTCTTATTTCAGCCTAGAAGGTTTTAGCTTTCAAACATGTCCAAGGTAACTAAGATAATGAGCCCCAATATGTCATACTGGACCACCCTTCTACTAAAATATCATAAGGAATTTACATACAAGGATTTTGTGGATTCATTTGTGCATCCAACCATCAACATACAATGATGCAAGAAAAGCTAAGGATAAATGAGAAACTCAAAAAAAAAAAAAAAAAAATCATGCAACTAACAACGAGTGAAGACAATAGATTGATATTTGTATCAAAAACTACACAGAGATTCAAGTCTATGGAAGTGAGCTAGCTCCATACAAAATGCCACCTCTCCATGAGGGTATTTACATTGGAATACATAAGGAAAATGATAAAATGTGTATGAGCTCCACTTTGTCTCCGCAAAAGAAGACCCGATTTAGGATCAAATCACAAATTAGATCCTTCATTTGCAATGTGACAATATCCAGGTGAGGAAGCAAGA